>JAWPHD010015502.1:0-54918 GCA_037043455.1 Cyrtodaria siliqua | reverse complement strand
TGCATACGTATGGTGCATATTTATATATGAATGGTGTATATGTGTATATGAGTGTTGTATATGTGTACATGAATGGTGTATGTGTGTATATGAATGGTGTATATGTGTACATAAATGGTGTAAATGTGTATATGAATAGTTTATATGTGTATATGAATGGTGTATATGAATAGTGTATATGCGTATATGAACGGTGTATATGAATGCTTTATATGAATGGTGTTTATGTGTATATGACTGATTGATTTATTGAATTGGGGTTTTACGGCGTACCAACACAAGAAAGGTTATATGGCGCCAAACGGGGATGAACATGTCAGGGTGTAAATGTGTATATGCATGGTGTATATGTATATATAAATGGGGAATATGTGTATATGAATATGTGTATATGAATGGTGTATGTGTATATGAATGGTGTATATGAATGGTGTATGTGTATATGAATGGTGTATATGTGTATATGAATGGGGAATGTGTTATATGAATGGTCTTTATGTGTATATGAATGGGGGAATATGTGTATATGAATGGTGTATATGTGTACATGCATTGTGTTATGTGTATATGAATGGTGTATTTGTGTATATGAATGGTGTATATGTGTACATGCATTGTGTATATGTGTATATATGAATATGTCTATCTGTACATGAATGGTGTATTTGTGTATATGAATGGTTAAGATGTGTATATGAATTGTGTATATGTGTATATGAAAGGTGCATATAAATGTTTTATATGTGTAGATCAAGAGTGTATATGTGTATATCAATGGTATATATGTGTATATCAATGGTGTATATGAATGGTGTATATGAATGGTGTATATGTCTATATGAATGATGTGTATGAATGGTGTATATATGTATATGAATGGTTTATATATATATATATATGAATGATGTATATGAGTATATGAGTGGTGTATACGAGTACATGAATATGTTCACATGATTGGTGTATATGATTAGATGAATGATGTATATGTGTATATGAATGTGTATATGTGTAGATGAATGGTGATTATGTGCATACGAATGGTGTATATGAATGAAATATATGTGTATGTGAATGGTGTATATGTGTACATGAATGGTTTATATGAATGGTGTATATGTGTATATGTATGATGTATATGTGTACATGAATCTTTTTTATGAATGGTGTATATGTGAATATGAATGGTGTATATGCGTACATAAATGGTTTATATGAATGGTGTATATGTATATACGAATGGTGCATATGTGAACATGTTATATATGTGTATATGAATGGTATATAACGTACATGAATGGTGCATATAAACGGTGTATATGTGAACATGAATGGTGAATATGTGTACATGCATGGTTTATATGAATGGTATACATGTATATATGAATGGTGCATATGTATACATGTTATATATGTGTATATGAATGGTATATATGGTACATGAATGGTGCTTATGAACGGTGTATATGTGTATATGAATATTGTATATGTGTATATGCATGGTGTAAATGTGTATATGAATGGTGTATATGTGTATATGCATGGCGAATATGAACGGTGTATATGAGTGTGTATATGAATGCTGTATATGTGTATATGAATGCTGTATATGAATGGTGTATATGTGTATATGAATGGTGTATATTAATGTTGTATATGTGTATATGAATGTTGCATATGAACGGTGTATATGAATTGTGCATAGGAATGTTATATATGTGTATATGCATGTTGTATATGAATGGTCTATATGTTTATAAGAATGATGTATATGTGTATATGAATGGTGTGTGTATATATATATATATGAATGGTGCATATGAATGGTGTATATGAATGGTGTATATGTGTATACGAATGGTGTGTATATATATATATATATGAATGGTGCATATGAATGGTGTATATGAATGGTGTATATGTGTATACGAATGTATATATATGTTCATGAATGGTCAATATATATAATGTATATGTGGTCATTATATACAATGTGTATGTGTATATGAGTGGTGTATATGTGTATATGAGTGGTGTATATGTGTATATGAATGTGTATATGTGTATATGAATGGTGTATATGTGTATATGAATGGTGCATATGAATTGTGTATATGTGTTTTTGAATGTGTATATGTGTATATTGATGTGTATATCAATGGTGTATATGTATACGAATGGTGTATATGAATGGTGTATACGTGTATATCAATGGTTTATACGTGTATATGAATGGTTTATACGTACATATGAATGGTGTATATGAATGGTGTATACGTGTATATGAATGGTGTATATGTGTACATGAATGGTGTATATGTGAATATGAATGGTGTATATGAATGGTGCATATGTGTACATGAATGGTGTATATGTGTATATGAATAGTGCATATCAATGGTGCGTATGTGTATATGATTGGTGTGTATGAATGGTGTATGTGATTGTGTATATGATTGGTGTGTATGTATGGTGTATTATAGGTTATTGCATTTGTATGGCTAAATATTACTTGGAACGAGTTGTTTTGGCAAAGGACGACGAGCTTGCGAGTCGTCCTGCGCCAAAACAACGAGTTCCAAGTAATATTTAGCCATACAAATTCAATAACCTTTTTATTGTATACTTTTATATTGTTTTTGATCAATGTTAATTGTATGACTATTACTTTTCATTGTATTTGTGTTATTTTTTATAGCTTTTGATGGAATTCCTATCTTGCCATTCAGTTTCATTTTGTGTGGATGATTATTTTGCGCGAAAACGACGTCGACGTCGGATGACGTCATTAAAAACATTAAGCGATTTTCTGAAGTTTGTTTACCATTCGATAACGTTAAAAATAGTAGGTGAGTGACCATTTGAATTATTTTATCAATTTTTGCCATAAAAGGTTGAAAAAAAACTCGTATTTTGTTGTTGACACTACAGGAAGGATTCCGTTATTTTTATTTGAAAGTAGTTCCTTATTTCTATTTCGCGGCTCTTAGCAAGCACGAGCAAAAGTTCCCGTGCAAATATCAATGCGTGCAATATCGTAGAATATTGCACGCTTAGCTCAATGCAAACTAAACGGGACAATATGAAAGTATACAATAAATGTGTATATGAATGGTGCATATGAATGGTGTATATATGTATATGAATATGCATATATGTATATGGATGGTGCATACGAATGGTGTATATGTGCATATAAATGGTGCTTATGTGTATATGAATTGTGTATATGTGTATATGAATGGTGTATAAAGTATATGTGTATATGAATATGAATGTTGCATATGAACAGTGTATATGTGCATATGAATGGTGTATATGTGCATATGAATGGTGTATATGTGTATATGAATGGTGTATATGTATGCAACTGTGCTCCATAAAGTCGATGCTCATTGGCTAAATCATATGTTGTTACTTAAAGCGGAAAATAGTCGATGCTCATTGGCTAAATCGTGTGTTGTTACTTAAAGCACTATATAAAAGTTAACCAATAAGGACCATTGTTACATTTGCTGTAGGCACTACTGGTGTATTTCAAAATCCGTCAGTGGCTTTGGTTTCAATGTTAATATGTCGATAATAGGCAGGGTTGCTCTAAATAACATGTTGAGTTTTCGTTTTTTCTCCTTGTTCTACCATACAGTTTATAGACTGTCCCCAAAAGCTCTATAGTTGTCTCTACTCAGCTCTTACATGATAATCAGCTTGGTGTTCGGCATACCCAGCAAGAGGTCAATACAATGGCAATAAATCACCTAACATGCCAGCTAATGGCCTAAAACTTTGTCCATGCAAATTAAATGTTAGAAGCCTTATCACTATTTGCAGATAGCATTTTGTTACACCAACTGATTTCTATTTTTTTAAATGTGCCTATCTGCTGTCAGATAATTGATGCCCTGCTGTGCGAAAATGGGTATTTTAGTTATATTATAGAGATTCTCAATAAACAGGAAAATCTCGGGACAGTCTGTAAACTGCATATATAGGTTTTAGTATATTATTGGTTCCATATAATCAACAGTTCGGTAATATGCAAACCCAATTTGCTTTCTACCATTCTTTTAATTAATATTAATGATTGAACAAATGCAAGTTGTAGAATTACCTACGGGACGCCGCGCGTGTTTTAAAACAATCAAGATTGTATTGTGTCCCTTTAAAGCCCATGTGCAGGGCTTTACACCGTTGTATAATCAAGATCCCTATAATTATCTACACATGTTGGCTTATTACGAGTGTCAACAGGACTATGCTTCTAAACAAAATGTAAACAGTAAACAGTTACTTATGGGGTTACCGTTACTGATCTGTCAATTACTTACAGAGTACTCAAATGCCAAATTGTCGGAACCAACCAGATTTATTCCGTAGTAGTTTCGTATAATACTTTTTGAAATATCTTAACATCGCCAAAGGCGCAGTTTTGTTGCGGTATTACATAGTATATATATAACAAATGCCACGATCTGCAATCCCATTGGTTCCGATAATTTGGCATGTGAGCGATCTCTTATCACATGATTCATATCGGCCTCTGTTGACAAATGCGGAGTATTACCTAACAGGCGGAATCATACCTGAGTGTCTGACGAACTAAGGCATCGACATTTGACACAAAACATTTACCTATGTTTATGACGTAGTCTTGATCATCTTCGACGTTTGATTGTAAAAACAAACGTCTTGACCGTTTGTGCAGAAACAAATTTGACAGTAATTTTTTTTTTTTATTAAAGTATTTCTGACCATCGCATTTAGTTCGTCGATATAATGATGAACTTTTCTTCTTTTTTTATTTATAAATTTATTGTCGTTCTGCCTTTCGGTACATATCTTGGATAGCAGCTGTTTCTACATCCAGCCAATCAGAAACGATATCAGAATCTCGGCAAAAGTCAAACTTTGTTTAGCAGAACTGCTCTAGACGTGTGTCTTGAAAACAAGCAAGCGTCGCATATGATCTAGACTATGTATGACCGTTGACGCAGTTTACTTTCGTTTTAATTTCCGTTTACTACTGGGAGCTCGACTTGTCAGTGAGAAAGTGTCGATTCTTACGGATGGCGTGGAGCATACATTACTGGTTCTACTGGAAAACTGGGGTGGTCTGCCTCTATCACAGAAAAAAACGACCGTCATGTATGGCCTTATATGGGCTGAAAATTACGTAAAACAAAATTCAAACAAAAAAAATATTTTGTGTGGCCTTAATTAAATTAAGGGAGATAATCTACATTGGTTATTAGGGGTAAAAACCGTACAGTACAGTACCGTACCGTCACGTACATTCCGAACTATAACGTAAATAGTAGGTGTCTGGTGGGGATAATACTGAAAGAAGAAATGCATAGTTTGGCTTAGCGTAACGAAACTAAAGGAAATTACCAGTATAAGTTAGTAGGACGTATTAAGACAAAAGCAAATTTATTTTATATCATAATAAGAACAATTAGAATGCGTATACGTAAACAATCGATCAGATCTAATTATATAATAGATAGAATCCTCCGTACTGTAACGTACATACCGGCGAACATCATCTGTGTAACAGTTTAATATCATAAATACAAATGTATTAAAAGTATTAAATCAACATTATTAAATAAATAGAAGCACTTTATTTCAAAATCAGTAAGCCATAGGCCCATGTGATCATACAATATTATACATATACATTTTAACAAATACATTGTAAATTAAAGGTGTGGCAAACACTTTCAAGAAGGATTCACACATCTTACCCAGCAGGCAGCCAGATAAACATGACTTATTAGAAATATGTATACCAATAATGTAATTTTCTTTTACCCCTTCCCTTCAGTGACATCTCGAGCGATGCCTGAGAACTATACTTATCACAGCTCAATTAAAGCATAGACATACATGATTATAGATGCATGAAATATGTATAAACTGTCGTTTTCATTTATATAAAATATATCTATCTATAGCAGAAGTACACCTACATTTAAATAGTATTTCAGTTGTCATATTTCGTCCTTTTATTCTATTTTATTTTGATTGCTTGACAAGGTAAACAAACCGAATAATCTTGCTAAAAAAAACATAGCTGCTTATATGTTTATATGGACCTCAGTACAGAGCTTAGAGCTATAATGTACCTCTATGAAAAATGAATTGGTGTAGTATGACCATTGCTTCAATAAACTAACTTGACTAAGATAAACTATTCATTTCTGCTTTCGGTATTCCCCGTACCATGGATATATGCTTGTGCAACGCACCTGCTATTTCCGTACGGTACTGTACGTCTTTTACCCCAACCATCTATGCAATTTCGGTTAAATTTAATTGAAGTATTTACATGTCCGTTTTTCAAAAATAATACAGAGTGTAGACAATATATTTTAATCTCGAAATCACTGTTAAAACAAAGAGTATTGGTTTATATTACGTCTCTGATTAAAATCAAAGCGTCTAAAGTAGAGTACACGAATTTGTAAACACGTCTGCATACGTCATGACCTATGACCTATAATGCTATATATACATTATATACATGACATATATGCGGCTATGTCATGACCTAACCCATGGCGGACTATGTCTACAACAGACTGCATACATCTGCATATAATGCTATAATGCAATGAACATTAAAAAAACATGTCACAAACCGTGGAATTGTGATTGGAAACTCCGTTACGATGACGCTGACTTCGAAAAACGTCGCTTGTTGCTATTTTTAGTAACATGGAAAGTACAATGGACATGCGCACTAGCTCACAAATTCCCCAGGCAAGGCAAAATGAAAACTTTGCGGTGTTCGTCCGCTTTATTTAACGTCGGTCTATTTTTTCCAACAAACAAGTATATACGAATGGTGCCGCGTGTCCCTTTAAAATTTAAGATTGCGGTGTGTCCCTTTGCCAAGAAAAATTGAACAAGGTTAAATATCTATAATCACACTTGAAAACACAAGTATAAACATTAGTATTCGTTGTTAAAGACGCCCCCTTTCGACCCCCGTATATTTGTTTGTGGGAGAGGGTCGGGGATGGGGCATGGGGCGGTGTGGTTGGCTAAATAATGTATCAGTGTGTTTTTAATTTGACAGTTTTAGTTATGTATATAAATTTCAAGTCAATATTCTATTATGAAAGTCTTCAATATGCATGTTGTCTGAATAGCGTTTATATATACATTAAAATCTATGATTAAATTCTTAAGCAATATATGTGCCTCTTGACTCATGTTACGGTCGGTTTATTTATTGCTTACGAACTCGGTATTTTGAATTAATTTGATTGAAGTACCTTTTTAATAATTGGATATAGCACTGATTGCGAATTTAAATTGTTAAAGGGATATTTTTATTTTGTTAGAATTGCAAATTATTTTTAAATTGAATTGGATTTTATAGTCGTACCAACATCCAAGTCATATGGCGACCTTCCAGCTTACACTGGTGGAGGAAGACCCCAGGTGCCCCTCAGCGCAATTTTCGTGCACGGACGGGCACCTGGCTAGAACCACCGACGTTCCGCAACCAACTGGATAGCTTCCTCACATAAAAATTCCTAGGCCCTTGCGGGATCGAACCCATAGCGGTGAGGGGCAAGCGATTTCAAGTCAGAGACACTTACCACTCGGTCACGGACGCCCCCGTAAGTTATTTTAATTTCATCAGTTTATCCTTATATATAACATATTCGTAAAACGTAAGGATTTGTTTGTTTGGTGTAAAAATGAAATTTAAAAAATCGGTGGTGGTGAACCTCAATACATAATGTGTTTATGGCAGGATACATTTGGTGGTTACTTAAATTTTAAGACAATAATATTAGGCACATTCATTTATTATTATTATAATTATTATTATAATTATTATCATAATTATTATTATTATATTTACTACTACTACTACTACTACTACTACTACTACTAGTATATTATTAGTATTATTAGTATTATTAGTATTTCATTCCAAATGGTGGTTTTTACTATGTTCGTATTATGATTTCTTAACATGCTTTCAGCACAATGCTTTGACAAAAAATATGTCTGAATGAATATAAGAATTTAACCGTATGACCGGTAGAGGACATGTATTGAGCGCGGTGTGATCTAGTGGTGGAGCGTCCGTATCGCATGCGAGAGGTCGTGGGTTCAATGCCCAGCCGGTGTACTGCTTTTTATATGCAAGTATCATATTATAGGTATTAATAGGAACCATGCAGTATCGAATAATAGGTATCATATGAGACGCATATAATATTCAACCAATTGCTCTTAAATCAAATTCTTAATTTTAATGGGGAAAAACATGTTTGCTTGAAATGTTGCATAGTAAAATGTTGATAATTATGTGTGTTGGTGCTCGTCTGATTAATGGGTAATACCTAATAAAAAAAGTGTCTATCAAACTAACTTTGCACTTATTGTGTAACAATGAAGATTCAAGTATACAAAATGTATAATTAATTTGAAAATTAAAGTACAAAATGGAATAAGTTATACTCCCGCAGACCGAAAAGTGGTTTATTCAGGGAAAATTATAGTCGGACTCTAAATATTCGAAATGTCCTCCTTACCATATAAAATACTCAATCTGTTAAAGGCCAGGGTTGAGTATAAAAAACCCAAAATGGCGCCAGAGAAACTTTTCTGATCATTTTATGCATTATGATGCTCAGAGAGGTTTAATCACACATTACTAAATAATAAAACATGTTTAAACCATAACATTTGGCATGTAAATACATTAAACATTACTCTATACAGATATATCAAAATAATTATATAATGTAGTTATTTTCCATACTTTCTGGAATACATCATTTATTCCTAACTGTCAAATTTTGAATTTGGTGCATCTGTTAATAGCTGTACCTGTAAAAATAAGATCAGTGATTGGTCAGAGTGCTGAAACCTTTATCTTGAAGCGATGACGGTAGCCTCTACCTAACGCTGGGGTTTAAACATATCGTATTTAAACAGTGGACTGAACAAACCATATGTTGATAAGTCTTGCTTTGCATGGGACATATTACCATTACCGAATTACACATTGAACTGGAAAATGGGATAGAAAAGCACATGTGAAAAGTTTTAAATACATGTCAAAAAGTGATAACTATGAGATTATTTCACAAAACAATGATACTTTCCATTATATGTGCAGATAGTGCACCTTCCATGAACTTCCTTTTTGCAGAAACGATATTTCAGATGATATATACCATGCACCTGTCAAGACCCAACCCCACCATCATCTTCTACTTCACTACCATCATCAGCAAAATCCACAGGTGTTCAGTATTTTATCAGAACATTTGTTTGTTTGTTTGTTTGAATGGTGCTTTACGTCATTGTTAGCACAGGTTACGCCATATATGACGATCAATCTTTTTGCGGTAGAAGCGGACCATCGAATTTTTCCTGGGTACAACCAGTACTGTATACCTCCCGCCATCCGTAGGAATCGACATTTCTCACTTGAAAGGTCGAGCTCCCAATAGGATTCGAGACCGCAGCGGGGAAAGACGAGAAAGTTTTAGACGCATCGATTTTACTATCCCGGACACGGAGGTCAAAAGGTCTTCACTTTTAACATCTTAATGACAGATATTTTATCAAAACTGTTATAGATAAGAATTATTGCTCAAAAGTATAATGGGGCGGTTATATCTATCACAGAGACATGGTTAGGCGGTACTATTACTAATTAGTGATTGGTGAAAGGCACTTTGACAATTACTTTGTAGTTAGCTGTGATATAGCCAGACATGGAGGTGGAGTTCGTTCATACATTATAAATGATCTTGCATTCACTGTCAGGCATATTTGTTTCTTTGTGAACATGATGATGAACATAATGATGAGTTTTTTTTATGGAATTGTTCTTCAGGTCTCACACCTCTATTATCTCCCTTGAAAGCTCACGGACCTAGAGACAAAAGGAAAATTGTTTTCTCAATTTTAGGCAATTTTTAATTTGAAAAAAGGTTTTTCCTTGCTTTAGCATACATCTGCAGTGTGAAAGACAGATGATACAGAAAATCCCATGTTGATATGAGGTTTCATTCAAATTTCAGAAAAGTTTGACCTAATCACCACATATTCAGCTGTCTAGTGTATGAATTGTGTATTTTCCATAGGGTCACATAAACATGAGCGAGGAAAAAAAACGCGCTAACTTATGTATTTTATTGTTTTAAATTACTGGTCTTGGCTATACTGACGATATTAAACCAACAACAAGGTCTGCTGGCCTGCTTTGAAGCTCAGATGTTGGAAAATGCTGTACAGTAACCCTATGGGAAAATTAATTGAGGTGTGAGACCTTAACTGAAACAAATCATGTTTTTGTAGGAACAGACCATCAAAACACACTTTTTAGAACATGTTGAAAATATTTTAACCAATCTTAGATGATTGTGAAACCTATGTTTTTGGTGATTTTAACATTTTTTACAAACAGAAATCTAGCTCACTTTTAAGATATGCTAATATAGGTAGAATGGACATTGACAAGATAATTAATGAACTGGCTAGAATCTCTAATACATCTAGCAGTTTGTGGGATCACATTCTTTGTAACAGAAAAGAAAAAGTGGGTCAATCTGGAACCATTTCTACTGGTTTTTGTGACCTTTTTTGAAAATGTTGTACTATAAAAACTACCAAGAATTTCATTTTTAAAAATCAATACGTTAACATTTTGTTGAAAAACTATAGTAATTATTTTTTAACTTAGCCATGCAAACTGCGAAACATGTTTTAATTTGAGAAATGTAAATGGTGCCTTAACAGATATTCACAGTTTGTTTGTCTGTTATAATTTCATCTGCTTCCGTTAAAGAAGTAAGGGTCAAACAGAGAACTGAGCTTTAGATAAGTCCTGAAGTGTTAGAATTGATTAAATACAGAGAAGTTTACCTATTAAGTTCAGAGAAGTTTACCTATTAAATACAGAGAAGTTTACCTATTACATACAGAGAAGTTTACCTATTAAGTTCAGAGAAGTTTACCTATTAAGTTCAGAAAGGGTGACTAGAGAGATGACTAATGCTGTTTTGTAAAGAGAGAAATAACCTTAAAAGAGAAATCAAATTTGCTCGGTCTAATTATTTGTCTGAACAAACTGAAGAAAAACGAAATAACCCTAAGAGAGTGTGGCAACACTTAAAAGACGTGGGCTGTACAATCACAAAATGTCTGATAATATAAATATTTGATTTAGTTTCTCTTATTATTTGATTAATGAGAAATAAGTCCAGACAAAATAGTAAGTTCCATTTGAAACATTTGTCTGAAACTTTTGTCTTTAAAGAATTGAAAATCTGAATATTAGGAAAAGTGCTAGTTTAACTGAGGTCTAGGCAGATTTTTAAAAGAAGTCTTAAAGTTGCCAATTATTTTTATTATAAACATTTCAGTTACAGAGTAATTGTGCTATGCAAAATAAAAATAGCTAGAATGATATCTTCATATAAGAAAAGAAATTGGAAACTGATAACCACAGACCAGTGAGCATTTTAAGTGTTGTGTTCAAACCTTTTGAAAAAAAAAATTCATTCCCAGTTAGAAAAGTTGTTAGATAAGAATAATCTGCTATATGAATAACCGTCTGGATTAAGCAGCTCTTGCTCTGCAGACACATGCCTTATATTTTTTAAGATCACATCAGGGTAATCATGCTCAAAGATTATACACAGCGGTGGTCAAGTTAGATCCGCAGAAGGAAGGCCTTTGATACAGTCAACCATAAAATTGTATGTGGAAAGCTTTAAAAATATTTTAGTAATATAAAAGAAAATGTAAGTGTTGGTAATGTTTGTTCTTATTATGAATCAGTGACTTGTGCTGTTCCACGGGACATCTTGCTAGGACCTATTGTATGCTTTGGCTGTATAGATGTATGGAAATTAGTATAGAGGTTGGATGTTGTTTTCTCACAAAGACCCAAATGTCGTATCTTGCAAGCTAGGGTTCAGGAGTCATGTTTTTCAGGGTTTGTGCATAAAAAGTTGTTTGCATCTTGGCATTTTAATATAACATGGATATAATATAATTTGGTCACACTATTGAATCAACTAATTCGGACAAATATCTATGTCTCAACTGAATTCATGAGAAACCATTGTACGCAATATTATAAAAAAGTTAATGCTCCACTTAAATGTGTATACGGCAAGCCACGTTTTATATTTTAGGAGGAGATGTGCATGATTTCAACTCTTACGCAATGCCATTTTGTTTATTCATGTTCATCATGGTACCAAAATTTGGCTAAATGTTTAAAAAAAGAAAGTACACATTTCTCAAAATAATGTTTTAAGATGTATTAATAATAACATGGGACTAAGAGAAAGTATTAATAATAGTGTTCTTTCAAATATGGATGTTTAAATGTTATAACATAGAAACACTGTCGATTCTTACGGATGGCGGTAGATATACAGTACTAGTTATGCCCGGGAATAAGTAGGTGGTCTCACTTCACAACTAAAAATGGGCCGTCATACATAGTTTAAAATGTGCTGAAAAATGGCCAAATAAACACCAAATAAACAAATTATTGTTTGGGGCGCTTAATTAAGTCAAACGGTCTCAGACATATTGTTTGGGGTGCTTGTTTAAGTCAAACGGTCTTCGGCAGTTTCAGACATAATACAAATCCAATAAGTACCGCAATATCAGGGAACCAAGCATTTTAGAGGTAAATAAAAATAGCTTACAGTTGCGAAATAAAATAAAAAATGTTCTAGTTGTATGTATATGATACCATAAAAGGGGGAAAAAGTTGTTTTGTTTTGTTCTGCTTTCCCAGCAAAAGGATTTTGCATGCTAAAAGGCTTCTTAAATAGTGTTCGAGCAGTAAAATATTTCTTTTTTCCGTTAATAATTCCAGTTCCATAAATCTTTTAATTTAGCTGATACCGAAAGCGAGCATGCGACTTGAAACAAACATTCTAAACAAGTAAAAGTGGTCAAACTGCTGTTGGTGTTGATATTTTGCCTTTAGAAACTGGAAAACTGAACTGGATATTTTTTAATTGTACTTCTGACTGACGTATTTTTAATCAAAATGTTTTAATGATACTCACTGTAAAATTGCATCCAAGCTATCTCACTCAGTGGGGAATGAGGGAGCGAACCCACACGGGGCTCTAAAGAACAAGGCCGTATTCACTGAAATAAAACGATATCCACGGGTGGAGTAAAATTTGAGATTAAAAAAATAACCCAGTGAAAAGTAATAGCAGAGCATGGAACTATCAACAAATATTGCAACCAAACCTGGGCACAACATCCTTTTAAGTTCAAACCGAAAAGGTAGTAAAACTCATGAATGAGAAAATTCATATAAAAAATTGTATTTAATTACTATGGTAATATCAGTTCTGACAAATATATTCGGGATTTTGATTTTACAATCGGCAAGCAAACAAATACCAAAGTGGATAACAATGACACTTTTTTACCTCATATGTAAGGCTTTGATATTGCAGGTATAATGTTGCAATGAAACCGGTTTATTCAATGTTATAATAAATATTCATGACTCAGAAGCAAAATTGTTAAATAATAATAATTTCAAGCATTTAATTGCCGAAACAATTGTGACTAAATGTTTTACAATTAATATAAGGTATTTCATTAAACATAAATCACATAAATCATATATCAAAAATTTGATTTTTAAACACAATCCTGCAATTTGCAATTATCATAAGTTCAGTACTTAAAAGAAACATAACTAAATACTTAAAAGATCCTCAATCCCAGCTGACAATACATCCAAATTGACCATAGTTTTTTTTAAATTGCTCAGCATTTCATATATTCATTGTACAAACCATATTAAAGGATTAGAACGAAAGAAACATACTTATAGAGTACATACCCAGAACTATACGCACACATTTCCGTATTCTCACAAAGTGTAAATTATTCAAATCATTATTTCTCAAAACAAGTTAAGATTATTTTTTTTAATAAAGTCAGCTGATTGAACAGTGTGGCTATGAGAACAAAGACACAGAATTGCCGTGTGTCAGTTAAAACCAGTGGCCTTTCAAAAGTTTCAGCATCATACAAATGGTACCGACATAATACATCATGCAAAACTACATTTCAGTGGTAAATAAAACAAAACTTACTATTGTGAAATAAAAGTATAACAATTGTATATTATTATGATACCATCAAACAAGAAAATAAAAAAATAAAATAATAAACATGATTTAAATGTGCTGGAAATATCTATAATAAGAAACATTTCAAGTGAAGTGTTTTAAGATTTGCCTAATTATTTGCTGTCACAGAATCAATTATTTTAGATGTCCTACTAAAACGAATTCTAGCAGTAAAATATTTATTTCTCATCCTGTCTAAGCTATCTATTTGTATTAACCATTTAAAAGTTCACTTCCATAAATATTTAATTCCTTAAGGCGATACCAAAAGTGTGCATGAAAATGCTTAAAAAAGCTAAACAACCACCCCGAGCAATATAACAAAAACTATCAAACTTCTTTTATTTTTAATTACTAGGAAAGAAATGGAGTTTTTAAACATGTTTGATTGAAGGTTTTTTAAAAGCAAAATGTTTTACTAAACAATACAAGGTATTATAAAATATACAAAATATAATCAATTTTTAAAAAACTTATCCTAAGATCTTAATAAAAATTAAGCAAAACTCCGTATCTACAGTCATTTGAAGATGACTAGAATCCGTGCTGCAGATTGGATGTAATTTTGTTTTAGTAATTATAGAAATTAATCAGGCACATTTGCATTATATTATAAACACATCACATGCATTTCATCTGGTATAATGGCTGTCCATAACCGGTGTATAGTGAACAAATGACAAAATTATTAAATAGTTAAAAAGTCAAAAGTCAGGCAAATCGCAAGTAAGGAAAATAACGCACAGAAAATAAAAAAACTAATCCAAACAAAAGAAAAGCAACATAGACAAATTGATAAACATGCCAATACATAAGGCAAATTACTCGAACTTAGACGCAAGAAATATACGAAACAACCGAAAAAAAATCATTCCTTAAATGAAGTAAAAATTACAACTAAGTTGACATAAAATATCACGGTCAACCAAGAACACACATAGACACAAACAACAATTACAAAGATGTATAAAAGGCAAGCTATGACATCAACACAAAATATTTGACAATAAGGCTACCGCCTTTAAATGGTCAGTAGACGTCATCATAGGATCCGCAATCGGTCCCGTCATCGCACAATCAAAGATGAAGGCATACTGGCAATCGGTAAATGGGTCAACCACTAAACGTGAACTACGTTGCCAAATAATAGGGTCATAACACGTACGGTTGCGTTCTAATTATTAAATTACAAATTTAAAATGCTTTCTAATCAGTTAAAAAGACCAACATTTCTCTTCAAGAACAATCACGATCATATTGTTTATTGCTATAACAGTCTTCTTGAATAGATATTTGGGTTTTAAAAACAAAATTCGATGAGGCAAGCAGTGCGTCAGGAATGAATGCCGTGGCACGTCGAAACAAGTAGGTCATATTGTGCGCGAAAACTGATGAAAATGAACAATGCAATGGTCAATTATTAAATATTACGCTAACATATATAGGTAAAACTAGTTAGAAATAAAGATGCTCGAGAGGCGAATTTGAAATTGCAAACGAAGCTGTCATTTCGAGGATTTATTCAATTTTCCTAATCAATAAAATATGCATGTTTTGTTTCGGAGATACTTACTGTCACAATCTTAAAAGAACAAGAAAACCTAAAATAAATCCAAATTGAGAAACTTTGAAAATGCAAACACATCACTGTGTAAAATTCGAATGCTTCAAAGTCTATATTGCGTGTGATCAAGTCAAGAAAATGGGGAAATTTTATAAAGATTTCTGGTAATAATTGACATCATGGAAAATCCGGAAAAGGCGGAGCTAATATATTAGACGGTGCTGGGCCCAGCGCTCTATCAACTATACGAGTTGTCGCACTAACTACAATAGGAAATTAGTAGGTACGAAGGTTAAGGCAACATGTTCCGTGTCCTCTAGCTTTCCGTAACATGATACAAAACATCGAATTAAGGACTGTAATTGTAAACTAGTGCTGTTTATTATTTTTCTGAAAGGGAGAGTGCTTGATGTCAATAACAAATGAAACCTCGCATTCACATGCACGTTTGCATCGAATTTAGCCGCATGTTAAGTTCGTTTATGAAAACCTATTGTTTGGGGTGTTTGTTTTAACCAAAAGGGTTTTGGACTTTTGAGACAAAATTTAATTCCTAATAAGTTGTATATCAGCGAAAATTCACGGGCGAAACTTTTTCTCTTTTTTTGTGTGTGTGTGTGTGTTTGTTTTTTCAAAATTGTTGTACAAAACGGGTTGTAATGTGTTGGATCTATATCTAACTTAAGACACACTGGAAGTAGAATAACAAATTAGTAAGGCTTACTGAAGTTATTTGAGGTTTATTTAATTTCTGCTGTCCCAGCAACAAGGAATTTACATGAGAAAAGCTCCATCAAAAAGCATTTGGGTTTACAATATTTAACGACCGATTTTCAAAAGTAAGGTATTTTGTATTTACCACTCAAATGTCCAGTTCTAACGATATATAATGTATGTACGTATTAACAAAATGTCTCATGTTAGTGCTGAAACCCCTTTGACCAAAACAAGCGCCAGGAACATTAGTGATTGGTTTACTTTAGAAGTCATAAAGTTAATGTGGTTGTCCCATTTTATTTTTTAACTGAATGCCTAAATACTTTTGGTTTGATAACCATGAAGTTTATATGTAAGTAGTAGAGGGATGCGTCTTTGACACATAACTTTAGCATTTGTCCGGTTGGAAACTCATTAGCCATCTCCCATTTGCCTGCAGCGTCAAGGTCTTCCCGGAAAAGCTTTGTGTCATTTGTTGATCGTATCGATTTCTATATCATAGTGTTGTCTGCAAAAATACTAGTATGCTGTGTTCCATGTATTCTGGCAGATCATTTATGTATATTACAAATAGTAAAGAGCCCAGGACTATGCCCTGGTATACTCCTGAAGTGAAGTATGCTTTGATTGAATTTTACCTTCCACAACAACAATCTAGGATATCGGCGAGAGGAAATAGTGACCCAACTATGGGAATTGCTGTTATAATGCCATAGTATTACTTTTGTATATAGTCGGTGTTAGTGTGGTACTTCGTCGACATCTTTCGCTAAGTCCATCGCTATTATGCCTGTCTGTATAGTTGAGTTATTTGACTTTGTTAGATCGTGTGTGTGAATGGAATAAGTTGGGGTTTGCATGAACGGGCAGAACGAGAGTCATGCTGCAGGTTGTGAAATATGCCGTTTGCTTCAAGATGTTTCATGATATTGCTTGCAATTATATATCTTCCAAAAGTTTGCGACATATTCATGTTAGTGATATCAAGCTGTAGTTATAATGGGACTACAAAATCCAATTCAATCGATCAATATTATTATTTTTACTATATTTATTTGTATGTATTTCCTTTTGAATCTATTTTCTTTTACTTTTTGATCGTGTTTATGGTACGTGTATTATTATGTTTACTATATTTATTTGTATGGTATTTCCTTTTTGAATCATTTTTTTCCTTTTTGATCGTGTTTGTGGTATTTTTACCATATTTATTTGTATGGTATTTCCTTTTGAATCTGTCTTTCTTTTCCTTTTTGATCGTGTTTGTAAGACGGGTGAGTTTGTATTCATGTTTGAGTGTGTATGTGGGATGGGGTTTTTTCTACTGTGTTGGAGAGGTCGTTTTTTAACTGTGACCAGTGTTCATTTGTGTTGAGGTGTTCAGGGTTATGTTGAATGTCTTGATCTGTATTTGTCAGATCTGAATTCATTTGATCTCAGTTGGCTTTTGTGAATTTAAGGATATTTCTTGGTTTTCGCTTACATTGTCTAAATGAGGTGGCAAATTCAATGAATATGTCGTGATCAGAATCCCCAATAGGAAGCATGGCATCTATGTAGTTGACAGTAAAGAAATAGTTTGTGAGAATGAGATATATGGATGGCCAAATAAGTATGTATTCCCAAATAATATAAGTATATCTGTAAGATAGAAAGATGTCTCTTTAATATAGAAAGTTGTCTCTATTGACATAGAGAGATGTCTCTTTAAATTGAAATTTACCATTCAATGCAAATATATTATTTTATGAAGTTACCCAGGTTTAGAAGAAATTCAAAAACTAGTCATGCTTGTTGAACGCTATGTTTTTTCGTCAGCATTTCAAGCTAACACGTTCACATGTTGCAACAAATATAATTATATACATTTATAATGAATAACGTCATTAAATGTGTTCGAAGTACTTTGAAGTGTTGTTTAAATCGTATTATGACAGCATGCACATTTGTTTGGTTGGAGGGTAATTTACGAGACAAAAAATGCATTTCCTTGGCCCCTCACTTAAAATGTAAGTCCTCAATTTTGATGTTTCACGCTATTATCTGAAACGGAACGGACATGAAATTAAATTATATGACCTTGATCTGTGACATTTAATATGCAATCATGAATTTAGTGCGCAACACACCGTCTTACACAAGAGAAATCTCAAGTCGTCTCAAATATACATGCACGCATGCATGCATAACGCTCAGTCAATTTAGAAATTATAAACCGGACACAAAACTATTACTTAATCAAGGACAATAAATGTGTAATACATGCATGACAAACTCGTCTAAGATCTTATTGAAACACATCTTCAATTTCGATCTAGTGAACATTTGAAGATGTTCAAAAGTTATCGCGTAAACAAGCTGAACATGTTTACTAAAGTGTCATCGTGTGAACAATGTGAGGAATTGCTTTATTTGGATTCTATATTTGACACCCATCATGCATGCATCGAACTCTTCCGCGAGATCAAATAAAATTTGATGAAATTTACTTGAGGTTACACGTTTACAAGATACAAATTTAATGATAACGGACCGTCGGCGGGCAGCGCACCATCACATAAAAGCTCTTATGACCTAAGGCAATGTAGAGCTAAAACATTTTCTTATTAGCACATGTCAGAAAGGCGATAACTGCTTAGCAAGTTATGTTAGAAATCTCCGCCGGGAAATCCAAATATCAAGGGTGTCGGTAAACGTACGTTTTGATGGAAATTCCGAAACACAAACGCAGTCATGATTGTGTGTATATTTAAATAACTATAAAAGTAAATATGCATTATATTTGGGTTTTTTTAATGTTTATTTCCTGATTTCATGCTTATTTTACTCAAGTACAGCACAGTTGTGGCAAATTTCTTGGCAGCCAGTTAATAAATGTACTTTATTTTTGTAAAAATGGGCATTTTACTAATTCAATGTGTTTTACTAATTAGATATATTGTAATTTCTGTTGAGAGTGAGAGAGAGAGAGAGAGAAAGAGAGACAGAGCGTACTGAAATGATTGAATAAATTAGTATTTTAAGGCACCGCAGTTTTTAAACTATGCATGCAGTCAATTGAAATGTTCTTTTTTAGATTGTGCATGTGCTCGCCGGGTTTACCTTGGTTCATAATAGAAGAATAGCATTGTGTTTATTACAATGTATGAGAAGTAAAAAAAAAAGAAAAAAAAGAAGAAGAATATTCTCTTGAACGTGATCCTCTAAAAAAAACGTCTGAAAACAAAGCATACGTTCCCCCTTTTATGTTTTATCAACCTGTGTACACTAGTTCATTCGTGTCATGACAAATGCGGGAATACCGACGTAATTTCCACTTACATTATCAGTTTTACCTGCTGATACGTGTTTCTAACCTACAAAACAACTATTTAATGCACATACATGGGCTATTCGCCTGCGTACAAATTATCTTAGCTGCCATGGTGACATTTTCTAGATTTACAACTGTTTAATTTGTCCATTTCCAGCTTTCCATTTAATGGTTTTTAAACAACATTTTTCTTTCAGTATTATACCATCAACAGAACTTATTCTAATATATTTTATCAATTACCAATGTCGGCAAATACAACTATGTTGTCATATTATTATTTAGAACTAGCAGCAACATTTCTTATTTGCCTCCCACCCCAACGCCTAAAACCTGAGAAGATATAGAAATTCAGGTAAAGAAAGCATATGTTTTTCAGTTGTTAACTAACCCCGTCTCCCCCTACTCCAACACACCAAATCACACCAACCACCTATACCGCCCCCCTTCACTATCTAAAATACTTCGCTTTCCAGCCCCACCCACCCTCCTCCATCACTATCTAAAATACTTCGCGTTCCATTTCCATTTCCCCCAATCTAAAATCCTGTATCCGTCCCTGACATGTCTGATGAGAAACTTCAATCCTTCATCTCATCTCCCTTGATGTCCCAATATAACCTCAAACAATCTAATAATAATACTCTTCCGACAGCAGACATCAATGATATTAATATTTATAAATGAATATGCGTTATTCAAATCATATATTAACCTAAAATGTATGTTGTCGCGTGGTGAATTAGCTTGTATGTTACGTAATTACAGACAAATTTGAATACTTTTGATATTTATCATATCATAATATGAAAGAGGAAAGAGCTCAATCTGTAGCGGTATGTGCGCTTAAGCTGGAAAACAAATACACATTAAGGAATACACATTAAGGAAGTTATTAAGTGGTTTCGCCACCGTGAAATATGAATTTAATCCTTTCAAACTGCACGATTAGTTGCGGCCACCAGATTATTATTATGTCTTCAATTCTAAGATCTTTAGTATTATGTAACCTTAAGTTTAGTAATGACCTAAAGGGTGTAGTTATGTAACAATGAAAGTTTATTGCAAACGAATGCACACTCTGACATAGCTGTGAGACTCATAAGGTATGTCCATACTACCATAAGAGCCATGATTCTCACGTCTAACACTGACAATGCTGTACCTTATATTACGACTGTATGGACATACAGACAAGGCTGTGTCTATCAACAGAGGCACACAGATGTACGGACAAGGCTGTCTATGTGAACTGACACATAAGTCTGTGTATATTAACAGATGGACAAAGCTGTACAGACAAGGCTGTATATGTGCACTGACGGAAAAGGTTGTATCTATCGCGTTTTGCATGTCATGCACACCATGCATGCAGCGCAACCTGCCTTATGGGGACCCTCGCTTGGACCGTGCAACGCGCACGGCTTTACTGCAAAGTTTCGTCGAGTATTATAAATAGATCATAATATTAAGCGCGCGTTTGGTCAGGATTCAAAGTGGCTTCTGTAGCTCATGCAGCGGATAGTGCCTTGTGCTGTAATCTACAGACCTCTGCCCCTGCTGGGTTCGCTTCCTGGCGGAGGCATATCTGATGGTATCCTTTATCTCATCTCTTTCTGAGGGTTCTGTACCAACATAACCTAAAATGATGTGTTATCGGGATGCTTACACACACTTCATTTATACTTGGATTAGTTTAAACATATTTCTTTTACACTGCGAAACAAGTTCTTGCGATTCATATGTATCACTCTTGATGGCTTCATGGGTAGAACCAGTACTAAGCAATGGATTTAGTATCTTGCTCAAGGATAAATATCATGGTCACGGCGAGGATCGAACCCACGACCTCTCGATATGGAGTATGACGCTTTACCATTGGACCACACACTCTACTCACATGAATTCCCTATTGCAGTTTTTCTTGTATTTTCAATGTAACAATTACATGTTATATATCCGTTATGAGTTTTAAACAAACATGCATGAACATAAAAAACATACCGAGGTACACAAGTAACACTATTTCGGGCGGTACACAAATTCGGATAGATATTTTGGTTTTTATCGTTCCCTCGATGCCTCGAAGCCACCGATAGCTCGAACATATCCCTATGGTCCCGCTGACTTCGAGATATCGAGGTTCGACTGTATTTCACACATCGCAGACTGCTAAAACACATGTTCAAAGAAATAATTATTAGTAATTACATACCATAACAAATCGTGCTCAACAGTGTCCTCTAGATTTATAAAGTATAAAATACGTAATGCCGTGTATGTAACTAACGCCATGACACATAGCTTGACACATGTAACTAACTCCATGAAACATATATCTATGTAACTAACTCCATGACACATAGCTTGACACATGTAACTAACTCCATGACACATAGCTCTATGTAACTAACTCCAAGACACATGGCTTCATGAACTTTATATTTTCCTTCAACACGTTTTGCAACAAATTTATGTAAATAGGTAATAATGTCATTAAATTTGTTCCAATAATTTTGAGAAGTGTTGTTTAAATCGGATGTATTAATATGGAAACAAGGCAACACACAGTTATGGTTATTTAAGCATGTAGTCACATAAACAACTGAACGTAAGTAGATTTGTAATTATTAAAAACAAGAGGAATAAGAGGGCCTGTATCGCTCTACTTGCGACTTGGAAAGAAAAGGAAGGCTAGAGGTAATATTAAGTAAACAAATCAATACCCTTGTGAGGTTATTAGTCCCGATGCATAATTTAGGAGAAGAACATCATATTAAGTATTTTACTTTCGTTCTAATCCCTTTTCTTCTATTGTATACAAATGTCATGTTATATATCATGGACCGGGCAGGCCTGTAGCTATGCTGAGGCAAACCGAAATTGGGAATGTACCAATAATTTAATAGACAATCAAATAAAATCATGCCAAGCTTAAAACTGAAAATATGTTCCTGAAAATGCATTGAAACCCAAGGCACGAAGATATAAAAACATTCCGTTGACTCCACCCCACCCACCCACCCACTCACCCATAGAAAATGATTTGCCTCGGTAAGAAATCTGGACAGGCTACAGGCCTGCCGGGTAAAACAAAAACATGACCTTGACCCGTGATCTTGGACCTACGACCCGAAACAGTCCATAAGCTAATGATTAATGTATACATAAAGCTGAAACGGTTTAGAAATTATGAACCCGGCACGAATCTATTACTTAATCAAGGGCAATAAATGTGTAATACATTCATAAATGTTGCTCATTGACAAACTCGTCAAAGATATTATTGAAACAAACCTTTAAATTCGATCTTGTGAAATGTTGTCATCGCGAAATAACAAGCCGACATTCCACTACTTTGATTCCCTCATTTGACATAAGGGCAATAACTCCACAATGCAGGGAACGATAACACGTCTTAAAGCTACACAATCCCTATAAAAACAAATCATTTTAACGAAAACAAATCGTGTATATCATTAGCTAATACTTTTAGGTTGGGATTGTACGTTAGATACCGATATGTTAACCGATCCACATCGGTATAAGCACAATAGAGTTGCTTGTGTGTAGTCTAATGTATCTATCTACAGCCTACTTGTAACAGATATACATATGCTGCCACATTGGAATATGGCAAGGTACCCCACCCGTGTTTCTGGCAGCACGTTTTTTTTCAAAGTCAACATAACGATAAAAGAACTAGCCACTCCCAAAGCGTGCCAGTAAAGTCAGGTACGTGCCGTAAAAATGAAAGCACAAGTCGATACCCTGTACTGTAGGGCAAAGATGCGCTGGTGTGCTTTACATTAATAAATATGAAGTGTGTAGCTTTTAATTTACAGTATAAAAGGTACACGGGTGACGAACGGACGGACGGACAGACGACGTACAACGCGCCATCGTATAAGCTCGTCTGGCCTACGACAACACGTAGAGCTAACACTATTTGTTATAACATTTAAAAGCACATGTAAGAAAGGCGATAAATGGTATCAAGTTAACTATTATGAATTTCCGTTGGAAAACCCAAGCGTTAACTATGTATACCTAAATATGTATACTTGTTCAAGGTTATCGACACACGTACATTCTGGTGGAAATTCCGAAATACTTGGTAATTTTATAAAATATTATTAATGCATCAGCAAAACTTTAATTAGTAAAAACACACACACTATGTATTGGGGTCTCGATTCTATTTATAAATTAATGTATACTGGGTCTATATGTACACTGTACTGCCTATACGCAAATACGCAGCTGTGTGCGGAAATTTTGACAAGATAAAATAAAAATAATACATTTTAAAGCAAGTTGAATGATTTGTTGGTATTGCAATCAACCTTGCGTTTGACGAAATCGTGTCAAGTGATCAGTCAAGCTACGCGCCTGTACAGCAAATAAATGCATTAATAGGTTTTATCGATCGGGCTAAACTTGAATTCATGTGGGAATACCGAAGTTATTTCCATTATCTGCTTTCACAAGATGTAGTTCAACTTTGGCGTACTAATAAGTTTTATAATAAAACTAGTATCAGTTTGTACCTGGGAAACGTGTTCCTTTCCTGCAAAACAGGACGTTCCGACATTACAGGACATTAACTATTATACTGCTGTGTTGAAAATGACGTAAACAAACAAATTCGCTTAACTGCCATGGTTTGAATTCGACATTTTCTAGATGATCGATAATTGTTTAATTCGTCCATTTTCAGCTTTCCTTTCAACGGTTTATAAACGACATTTGTCCCGCAGTATGTTATATTATACCATCAACAGAACTTATTCTGAGAAGTTATGAATTGCATGTGAAAAAGCTTCATTTAGTTGTTTTTGTCTGTCAAATGTTCTTTAAAAGTTGCACTGTTCTGATACTTATGTGTATTGATGATTTACATATTCAGAGCAGATGTAATAACAAGCAACGATGGTGGCCATGGCCTTTTTGGATTTGAGTTGAATTTGGGTTTTACGAAGCACCATCGGTTATATGGCGCCAACAGGAATGAACAGTCCAGGTCCTCTCTCCATTTGCAAATGGGATAAAAGAACACAGAATGGACCTAGAACCTTCTCGCCTGGATAACTGCAGAGTCGCTGCACATTCCGTAGTGAACACTCAACACGACCATTGTTTTTCTGAACATTATCACTTAAGTAGCACCTGAAACAATTCAGGGACAAGGATGAAGACTTGAATGAACATGACTCGTGATGTTTTTTGTTCACCTGGCCTCTGCTTGGATAATCAGTCTTGCTCGGGAATCACACGGATTTGGGACTAATCTGAGTTAGAGCGGCACAACTGTCGTGTTTTTTTTTCAAATGGGAATACATTTAATTCTTACTCCCAGTTTTCACCAAATCGTATCCTAATGTTTGGTGGACATATTTAACGTTGGAGTGTTTTAAATTCGAATTAAGGTCAACAAGACATTGTCCCTGTCCAGTTTTAGAAAGAGTTAACCAATGATTTAAGAGAAGTAGATTTAGGAATTTCACTGTAAACAAATCTTTATTTCCATCTTAGAAGTTAAATCAAAGTTGTGTTCATGTTTGACCAACTAAATGTCATGTTTATCGTTTGGGTAAATCTCGTGTACAAAGCATTTCCTTTTTAAAAGGGTATTTTTAAATGTGATGGCCGTCTTGGATTTTGCAGGAAATTGTTCAAACTGCAATTTTTTTTTATTTAAATACAATCTGTTGTGCATGTTGAAGTAAATTGATCATATTCTATCTTCAAAATATATCTTTATTTTATTTATCTAAAAGAATTAACAGGGTCTCGAAAATAATGGCATTTTTGGTAATTTTGTTATATTTGGTAGATTTTGGACCTTTCTGGGAAAGATTTTGATCCTAAAATTATAGAGCGCACCTCCGAGCACACCCATTTTTTTGGCTGATGATGCATCCATATCAAGTACCTGTTTCAACGAAAAATCAGCTGTGCTCGAGGGTGCGCTCTGTATTTCCAAGACCAAAAACTGATCGAAACCTGCTGAAAATGAACAAAAATGTAAATTTTGGAAAGAAAAGGCCTTATTTGTGAGACCCTTAAACTCATTTAGAGCCTTCAAACGTACTTGTAATGAGTTTTAATATTGATTCAGTTCATTTATAGCTAAACCAGATATTCAAAACTTGTGCATGAAAACTTTCAATATTGGGGGCCAATTGTGTCCCTCATCATACCTAGTCCTTTTAAGTATTCACTATTAAGTCTTATTATACTATAAGTTTTAATATATTATTTGTGCAATAATATCAAAAATTAATAATATGCAAAAAAAAATTGCTTAATACTATTCTTATAATTAACATTAATGATTGAACAAAGGCAAGTTATGCAGAATAACTAGCGGGACGCCGTGAGTTTTTTAAAAATAAAGATTGCCGTTTGTCCCTTTAAAGTATATTTAAAGAATAATCGATAAACCAGTCCATAGGACTTTCATTACAAGTAGTGTTGATTAATAAACATTGAATGTAGAATTCCTGTATAGTTCCAAGAAGCATTAATTTTCCTTTCTATAAACATATTTTACTGGTAATATTAATTTGCATAGCAATAGGGTTGAGCCACAAGACCCTCCCGCCAAATGGTTGTGGTCAGGTATTTTTCTAAACTAGAACTCTAAAGTCGGGCTACTTCTCTAAACTATATCTCGTAATATGAAAACGCACACGCACGCGAGTTTAGACTATATCTCGTAATATGAAAACGCACACGCACGCGCGCGCTCGAGTTTAGGAAAAATACACTTGCCAGTAGCCCAACTTGAGTTCTAGTTTAGAAAAATACCTGACCACAACCATTTTAAAAATTAAATATATTATTTTAAAAAGAAATGGAGGGGCGAAGAATTGTAATATGTTAAAAAAAAAAATATAATATTATATTAGGGGGCGGAGAGGGGTCTCGAATAAACGTCCCCATTTTGCAAAATGCAATGTCGCTAGGGGCGTTTATCTGTGGAATGACAGAGTAAATATAATACTTTATTCGCACATTATATGCATACCCTGGCTCAGGCAGATCTCACATAAATAATATAACTAACAAAACATTGCCCAGGATAATTTCTCAGATATAGCACCCCCTTCTATTTTATCACATTATTATATTTCGACTACTGACTAGTTCTAGGAAACATCTTAGGTAATACCAGAGAACAAAGGAATGTATTAACTCGCTGGTTATACCAGTGAAAATACACTTTCCCACTTACCACTTCCTGATTTTATTAGTTCCTCTTTCTTTCTACGATTTCTGTCTTCAACTATCTTAGTATACTTAAAGCGATACACGGAAATTATGAGTAATCAAGCATTAACATCATCACCTCGATTTATTAATCCTGTATCATTCTGACTTTATAATTGCTAATAATTAGTATTAAGTAATTACTATTTTAAAAACGAAAATCATGACAATTATGTTTCTAAATGAAAATTATGTCTATCATTGTAAACCTGAACTGTGATGTGCTTAACACTGTGATATTAATAGTAAAATATGTTGTATATTTGTATGTGCTCTAAACTGTGATATAAATAATTAAGTATTAAGTTACTAGTCCTTCAAGCAGAACAAATTATTTGATAATTTACAGTAAATTTAATGGAACATTCTTTTATATAATGGGGAATAAAGTAATTTACCACATTCTTAAAATTGTGCATACTATTGCCAACGTCTTAACCACCTATATAGGGACCCCACTGAAAATAAGCTTTCGAGCTTTATGGGCTGTCCTTAGGTTAAAAGATCCCTTTGAATGTAAATTACTTATTTATTAATATTATTTCTGTTTTTTATACAATGGAGTAAATGAATATTATACCGTTTTCAAAATCAGTGGTAACACATTTTAAACTAAATTGAAACTGGAAAGTGACCATATCTTCTGTGATATAGCAATACTTAGGCTGTTATTGATTATGTGATAATTGATAGAATTTCTGTGATAATTGATAATAGTCAGATAGTCCGATTCTTAATTATATGATACTTTTATCTGCAATTTATTTTCTCATCTTACCAATTGTTTGTTATAACTTGTACATGGATCGTTTACCTGAATAAAATTAATTTAATTTAATTGAATGACAACAAATATTCAAATTATGTAGAAAACTAATGGACACGTTAGGAAACTATTGAACTATACGGAAACTGCGGGGATTTTTTTTTTATATTATCTCTGGGAATGATAATTACATAAAAATACAAAAAATGTCAAAATGCCCCCCCCCCCCCCCCCCCCCCCCCCCCCACCTCCACCCCAACCCCACTCTCCCGAAGTGGCTTGACCTTTGACCTCTAAGTGTGACCCTGACCTTGGAGCCACGGATCTGGATTTGCACGCGACACGTCGTCTTGTTGCGGTGAGCACTTGTGCCAAGTTATTTGAAAATCTGTCATAAGAATGTCAGACTTACTAACCGGATAAAAAAGCACTTCTTTTTTACCTTTGACCTCTAAGTGTGACCTTGACCTCGGATTTTGCGCGCGACACGTCGTCTTGTGTTGAGAATTTGTGCCAAGTTATTTGAAAATCCGTCTATGAATGTCAGAGTTATATACCGGACACGATGGTACTGACGAACGGATGGACGGACTGAATGATGTACTGACGGACGGTGCTACTACTATACTGAGCAACTCTTCTAACTAGACTATTTTTATTTTGCAATATTTTTTTTATTTTAAGTCGTACACAGTTAAAATGTATTACTCATACATTTGAACATTCACTCTGTATATGAGTAAAGAAAAACCGGGTCGATAGCTGTCACATTACCTTACACGAAATGCACGTGCGTTTTGTGAAAATTTGCTTTTTTGTATTGTCTCGTGCTAATTTTTTTTTTTTATAATCAAATTGTTATAGCCAAACGATATCCACACAATAAAAACACAATATTTTAAAAAAGCGAAGACTAAATGTGGAAGAACGAGCGCGAGCAATAGGCATGGTCCAGGCTGGGATGTCTCACTATCAGGTATTGTAATTATTTGACTTACTTTTACGTACTGTTTGTCACTTTCGAATTGCCCGCTCGATTTGGAAAAAATGAAATTGTGATTTTAAATTTCAATAAATTTTGTTGAAATTACGGAATAAAATGTGAAACATGTTAATGTTGTTGTCTGTACAATTTCAGATAATTTCACTTACTAATAAAGATTATAGAGCCGATTATATACGTAGTCTAGTTAGAAGAGTTGCTCAGTATATATACCGCCCTTCGGGAGCATAAAAAAACCCACAATGTAGTAGATTTTACTTGACAAAATAACATGTAAAATTACACGATCATGATTTATATCTAGGCATGAACTCATGACTTACGGGTGTGTTCAAGCGGAAACGCCACCCCACTTAAATCTAAGAAGTTATAAAAATGCATGTGCAAAAATGCATGTTTTTGTTTGTTTTTTTGGTTTTCAACTGCTGTATTTTTTGAAAGTTGGAGTCCACTCAAAACCACACGTCCTCACCCCCTCCAACAACCCCAAACACATTCAAATCTGAGAAGTTGCAACAAATAAAATACATGTAAAAAAAGCGAGGTTTTGCGGTGTGTGGTGGGGGGAAGTTGCAACAAAATAAAATACATGTAAAAAAGCGATGTTTTGCGTGGGGTGGAGGTGGAGGTGGAGGTGGAGGTGGTTGCAACAAAATAAAATACATGTAAAAAAGCGATGTTTTGCGGTGGGGGAGGGTGGGGGTTGTCAACTTTTTTATTTTAAATTGCGCCCCCATCCTGTATCCGCCTCTGTAGACTATAAATGATTCTAGGAATTTTCAGCAGCCTGACTGCATGTCATATGAACAAAAGACTGTAAAACTACATTGAACAGACCTATGACAATCTTGAAGTATTTATTATCCATTAAGATTACTACAGCCTCCATTTATTTATCCAGTAATAGTTTCACTCTAGTTGTGCTTGGCTGGCGGGAGGTGTACAGTAATGGTTCTACCACAAAAGTGGGTGGTCTGCCTCAAACCACAAAAAAATTGACCATCATAATATATAACCTTACATGTGTTGAAAATGACGTTAAACTCCATACAAGCAAACAAACATCTGCTTCCATATAATTAACTAAAACGTAACATAATTTGGATTTTTCCAATTTGTCTGTGTTATTCTGCCTTAACAGACAACTCTAATTACTATGGTTCTTACTGGCATTGCGCCAATGCCACATGCAACGGAGTAATGAAGCGTACCAAAAATGGTGAGCCCACGTCAATGACTGCGTATCCAGTAAGGAACCCATCCCACCGCACACTTTATAAAACTATATGCACCTATTACTATAACATTCTCATGCCTAGTAATTCGTTTACCAGAAATGTGTCCATGGAACATATTCCTCATAAAATGTGTATAGAACATATGCATTATGTATTATTGTTCCTGAAGATATCTAGGGATGAACAGTTTTATTTACGAGTTTTACTCACTCTGACACATTTTACAAAAATCCTGCAATCTGATTGGATAGGTTAAAACATGTGCAATTATAAAATAGTGCATAACCCATCACAAATCAAGGCATCAAAAACAAGTCATCAGGTAATTTTTTTATTCAAATGTATTTGCCAATAAAACTGTCAAAACAATGAAATGCATTTGAAAAGGGTTAACCAGTACTGAAATTGTTACTTTTGCCAGTGTACATCACTGGTTTAACAGTTGCTGTATGTGTAATGTGTTGCCAGTGTACATCACTGGTTTAACAGTTGCAGTATGTGTAATGCGTCACAAGTGTACATCACTGGTTTAACAGTTGCAGTATGTGTAATGCATCGCCAGTGTACATCACTGGTTTAACAGTTGCAGTATGTGTAATTCATCGCCAGTTTACATCACTGGTTTAACAGTTGCAGTATGTGTAATGTGTCAAGTGTACATCACTGGTTTAACAGTTGCAGTATGTGTAATGCGTCGCCAGTGTACATCACTGGTTTAACAATTGCAGTATGTGTAATGTGTCGCCAGTGTACATCACGGGTTTAACAGTTGCAGTATGTGTAATGTGTCGCCAGTGTACATCACGGGTTTAACAGTTGCAGTATGTGTAATGTGTCGCCAGTGTACATCGCTGGTTTAACAGTTGCAGTATGTGTAATGTGCCGCCAGTGTACATCGTTGGTTTAACAGTTGCAATATGTGTAATGTGTCACCAGTGTACATCACTGGTTTAACAGTTGCAGTATGTGTAATGTGTCACCAGTGTACATCACTGGTTTAACAGTTGCAATATGTGTAATGTGCCACCAGTGTACATCACTGGTTTAACAGTTGCAGTATGTGTAATGTGTCACCAGTGTACATCACTGGTTTAACAGTTGCAGTATGTGTAATATGTCGCCAGTGTACATCACTGGTTTAACAGTTGCAATATGTGTAATGTGCCACCATTTAAAACAAAAGTTGCAATTAAAAGAATGATACATTCAAAATTTCAATACAGTTAACCCTATAGTTAAAGATTATTAACAATCTCTTTATATTCAACATCTTAATAATTCCCCCCACACACCCCCACCCCCGCCCCCCATTTAAGTAAGGCCAAAAAAATGAGGCCTGTTTCTGGTCTTGTTCCCAAAAAAATTAGGGTAGCGTAGGTAGGATTTTTTTTTTTTTACAATTAAATTCCTTACTATACTAAATTCACATCAAAATCATGTTTCTGGAACATAAAACTGACACTTACACACCTTAAAACACTTAAACAATCTTTCTTTTTTCTTTTTCTTTTTTCCTTTTCTTTTTTGTGAGGATGGGGGATCCCCCAAAAAAAGTTAAGGTATCGGGGCATAAAAAATAGGGACAGTCAGAAGACCAGAAACGAACCTATTTAATTTTTTTGTCTAATAATAATACTTTTATTATGCCTTTACTCTTTACACAAATTTATAATATATAAGAATAAAGTAACAATGTTTTTCATGATTCTTGCAGCCATCTCTTGAAATTATGTAATTTTCAAACTTTTCAAACTTTAAACAGATATAATGGATAGCTAGTATAAAGTATGCATTGTCAGGTCGGGTAACAATGTAGAAAATAGCCCTAGTGGAAAGTGGGTCGGTTATAACTATGTTATCTCAATGAACAAAGTTATGAGGAACATCAGTGAATTGTCTCCCCTGATAATTCTCCCAAAACAAGCTTGGTCCCATCATTTGGCTACCCTCAGTTTTATTTTTTTGTTTTTGGCTTGGACTTACAAGCGATAGCCTATGTACGGTGTCAGACCAGTGAAAATCAGCCCATTGAATGCAATATAGGCTATATTAGGAGATCAGTCACAAGTTCCACAACATAAGTTCGCTTAAATACACTTTTGTTCTGTGAAATAAACACATTTGGCTAGCAAACGGTCCCATATTTGGAATAAAACACCGATTCAGTTTTTCAACATTTCGCGTCATTCATTCACACTATGCGTATTTTGAAATAAACATCTGTCAAAACCACATCTCTACCTAACCTCTGAGCTCATACTCTCCAAAGAAATAATCCTGACAAACGCAGTAAAATACTTACTATTCATGACAACATACATACTACTTTAACCTCAAGTTAGATTTAACAATGAAATAAAAACTAATCTTGGGGAAAACACATGCAAACTAGAAACTTTGGATTTTTTCAAGGAAATATTTTAACACCCTACGACCCGGAAGTTCTTCTTGACTGGTCTGACACCGTACTGAATTCAGTTTTTCACCTGAAGTAACTGGTTCTCTGCTACAAAAAATTTAACATTTAAAGACTATGTTCAAGCGTCGGGACCAATGCATAAATAACTGGTTTTCTGCTCAAAAGTTAAATTAACGAGTATGTTCGACAGTGCTGGAGACAGATCTGGCGTTTACCCAACATGTCTGATGAGCTAACATTAAAGTTCTCCGGCCATGTTTTGTCTCATGAACATGTTTATGTTTATTTAGATCAACATTAATACGCAACAATAGATATTTACAATTCACACATTGCAATATCTGTGAAAAGCGAGAATAATTTATTATTTGACGACGTAGAAAACTTTGATCAGGTTAATTAATCCACAGGTAAATGTATTTATCAATTATATGGCAATAGTTGTGCAGCTATACAATTCAGATTTACCTCATTTCCCCGTGCAGTCACGCAGTGGTAAAAGTAGTATCTATGTCATGCAAATAATACTTATTTTTACATACAACTTAGTAGCAGTTTTAAATATATGTTTCTCTCCGGGACTATAAAGAAATGTTCATATGATGTTTAAGAGTTAAATTTGTTAATTGATAATACTACAAAAAGAGTGGCCATTCATCTTAAATGATTTGATCATTTAACATTCTGTTGTAAGCCTGGATAATAGTTGTGTTTTAATAAAAATGACGATTAAACATTATGCCATACACAGTATTATCACGAACAAGACACTGCGATATTCACAAATCACAAATATAGCCCATATAAGCACTCTTCTGAGTAAAACATATCTCTGGTAAGAGTTTGTCCAATTCTTCAGTTTTTAACTGTGCACATGACTGAATACCGTGTCAATTTATAACTTCTGTACAAGTTTTTAAATGTTGTACAACATTGCAACTCTAAACATTCCTTATCTATTTGTTCTAGAGTCCCTGCCTTGAAATCACTTGCCCTCACCGCTGCGAGTTCGATCCCTCATGGGCCTAGGAATCTTTATGTGAGGGACCTATCCAGCCGGCTTGCGGAACGTCGGTGGTTCTACCCAGGTGCCCGCCCATACATGAAAATTGCGGCACGAAAATTGGAGGGGCACCTGGAATCTTCCTCCACCAATGGCAGCTGGAAATTAAGTCACCATATGACCTTAGCTGTTGGTGCAACTATAAAATCCAATTCAATTCAACTTGTTTTAGGTCAGAAAATAAATAAATTGTTTAATATTTCTAGAATCTGTCCAGTGCTATGTGTCGCACATCGAGGGGAGTGGGTTTCTGGGGTCCCTTTGTGGTATTTCTTCTTGAGCAAACACCAAGCTGTTCATGGGAAAATCGTCGTACTTGATCTGTTCCTGGAACACCTGCAGGAGAGATGTGTTTTCATCTGCAAGAATAAAAGAATCCATTATTACAGTCCATGCAATCATTACCTTAGGCTGCACCGTGGTCGAGTGGTAGCCTGCCTGCCTCGACATGATTATTATTGTTCTAGATGGCACAATTATCCAAGAGTACTGTACACAGTCACTTGTTAAAGTTAAAGGGGATACATCAGGCTTTTCTTGGGGAATTAGGGGTCCCGCTTAAAACTGACATATAATGATATTTTGTATTCTAAAGGGCCAAAACATAATGAATCAGGCTAAAAATTACTCTTTATTTACAACCAAATTCACTCTGCACATTAATATATACTATCCTAGGTTACGCACCAGGGTTAATTTATGCAATTTAAGCCCAATTTCATTCAAAATCTATGTTGAATTCAAATTAAAGACCTTGTCACCACTGTGCCATCACCATATTTTGACTGATATGGCATTTTTATCGTAATTGGAACATTTTTAACATTTTAGATTTCTTCAGAAAATGCCTGATGTACCCCTTTTAAGTTCCAGGTTAAACCTTTTTTCGAAAATAATAAGAACCAGAGAGTTATCAGCCTTTATCAGATGTATTCATTGGATCATCCTGAAGATGTTTACACAGTTTCACTGTTGCAGACCTTATACCTTGAACGTTATTAGCCAAAATTCCTAGTTGTCAGTTAAAAGTTAACGGACAGAGGGACGGACAATGCCTTGACCTAATATGTCCCTACGGGCATACAAAAACGAAAGAGTTTCTGGAAATGTTTTCGTGATCAAAAAATTGCTTTTGAATCCAGAGTAGGACATTGTCTGCGACCTTCATATATTATATAGTCTCGCAACTATTGTCATGATTTGTATTAAAAGTTTGATAAATAAATATGAAGCACAAAATTAATATTCAATGTTAAGTTTTTGTGACTGAAAAATGGTGTTTTAACCCAGAATTAGACCTTGACTGAACTCGTTATTAAGAGGATCAGACTGTGACCTTTATATTAACTAGGTCACCTCATGAAGTGTATATATCTAAAGTTGCATAAAGTTCTCACTCAGGAATTATTTCCCGTATCACTTCAACAATGTTAATTAAACTCTATATTCCCAATGTTTTTGAGACACCGGACTAATAGACGTAATTTGATCCCCATGTATTGCTTTTTTCTTCAAAAAGGCGTCACAAAAATAAATAAGTAATTATAATTACAAATATGTAACACTACACATACCATCATAATACACAAGCTTAATCAGCTGGCTCACATCTCCCAGCTGCCTCTTCACTGCTTCACGGTTCACATTTTCTTCGAGTTTTTGCACGAAGTCCTTGGATTGTCGCAGCATGTCCTCTTTCAGTATGCCAGCAAAAGGATAGGTGTTGGCCATATCGTGTAGGCAGTTTATGGGGGTGCAATATTCCGCAATGAAACAGAAGGTCTGAAAATATTTATAAATATTCTTTCACTGCAATAATTTTAACGTTCACACTGTGATGCCAAAAACAAATCTTAGGGATACATGTACCTAAGTAGGAGAAGATAATATTTTGGCCAGAAATCTTTTCTGTCATACTATACAAGAGACAACAATTTTTTGTATGGTATCAAGATGTTGTTACAGAGATGCTTTGCATTGCAAATGATTACTATATTTTAGACATTAGAATTTTTGGATATATGCCAATATTTCTGATACACTTGATATTGTAATAATACTAGAACTATCACTGAAGGTGATGAATACCCCCACTTTTTTTATTCTAAGACAAACAAAGGATCATTATTTTGTAATAAATTAGGCAATAAACAATGGGTAATGTAGAGGGATATAAGGTCATCAGTTGTTATGTGTATATGAAGTTTGGGAACAACCCATTCATGTTTGAGAAACGCTAGTTATAAAAATGTGTAACGCGACGCGACATGACGTTATGGACAACGTGATTCCTATATAGCCCCCACTTCACTTTGTGAAAGCAGGGATGTAATAAACACTGGTGTCTCAATAACACAAATTGAAACCAAAGCTGTCAGCCCTTTGCAGGCAACTAACAATTTTCTAGGCTAACACTTAGTCAAACAGCCACAGGCTTAAGAAAGTCCAATATGACTAAACAAAATAATCAAAATTTCAAGTGATTTAAATACAGGTTATCTTCTCACACAGGCAGTCCACCCATGAAGTTTCATGATAGTTGCTTCATGGGGAGAGGAGTTACAGAGCAGACAAGGATTTTCATGATTGGGTCATGGTGACTTTGACCATTGACTTACTGACTTCCAAGTCAACACAGGCAGTCCACCCATAAAGTTTCATGAGATTTACTTCAGCGGGAGAGAAGATACAGAGCGGACAAGAATTTTCATGATCGGGTCATGGTGACCAAGACCTTTGACCTAAACATCAATAGCAGTCATTCTCTCTCCACAAGCAGTCTACCAATGAAGTTTCATGAGATGTGAGATTTGTTACAGGGGTACAGGAGTTACACAGCATACATGGCTATGTCTACAGACAGATGGACAAACCATCGGGTCATGATCGGGTCATGGTGACCAAAGACCTTTGACCTAAACATCAATAGCAGTCATTCTCTCTCCACAAGCAGTCTACCAATGAAGTTTCATGAGATTTGAGATTTGTTACAGGGGTACAGGACTTACACAGCATACATGGCTATGTCTACAGACAGATGGACAAACCGAAAACAGCTACAGGATACCTCATCTAAAACTTCATTTTTCAGGGGGTGGGGGTGGTTGGGGGAGTTTATATTTCAGGGTTATTTTGGAAAATAATGGATCTGTTAGAAATTTCTAGAATTTCTGAAGAATAAAAACAAGTACCAGTCTGTGCAATATTTGTTTAGGAACCAGACTGTGTGAAAGTTACTAATCTGATGATAACCATAGTACAATGTCCTGTACCAGGTAAAATTATATGCTGCTCTATGAACACTACATGGTAGAGTACAGGTATCAAATTATAATAGAGTTTAATATTTCAGGGTTGTTTTGAAAAATCATTGATCTGTTAGAAAATTCGAGAATTTCTGCATTTACCCTACATGTTATCTATATTATATATGTTTAAACGTTGATAAAAAGCAACTATTAATTAAATTATTGTCCTGCTGAAAGATGTAAAATGAACCTACCCTGCCAGTTCTGCTATCAGTAAACTGATACATATGAAGGTTGAACGGCCTGCCTGGTTGTCCCCCAGCATCCAGGTACACAGGTTCTATACTGCCTAGGTGCTTCAACGGACCCTGTCCTTCGGGACACCTAAAATAATCGATATATCACATAACTTGCCGTGTGGGGATGTGATATATTTATCAAAAAACACTTATGTAATAAATATGCAAATGAAGGCCGAATCATTGTTCTGTGTGCACTGGAATTGCCTCGACGACTTCCGTTACCGGTACTGGATTACGGATATCAATGAGGTAGATCTTTTGTTTGGTGTTGTACGGAGAAAACAGAGTCTACATATGACATCATCATATAAACATACAACTTTATCATACAACAACGCTATATACAGGCAGCTACAATAATAACTGTTCCTGATGAGACATTTTTGGAGTTATGTGATAAATAGAATCTCACATTCATGCCTGTTTAATACTGAACACTTATTAAACTCATTGGATATAATTATAATAATTTTAACTCATGTACTATCCTCTATATATATAGGGCTGAATGCGTAACATTGTAACTATATCTAAAATAAAAATCAAGATACTTCAGTTTCGCTTTGTCACATCAAAATATGAAAATAGATAAATATTTCTGCATGTTATCGACAACTATGCATTAATTTGCAAGCAGCACTCTTACAGGGGGTATATCAGGCTTTTTCTAGAAGAATTTAACATTTTAAAAATGTTCTAATTCATTATAATAATATCATACTCGTGTTATGTTTGAACTATGCATATTTTTGCACACAAAAAGTTTCAACAAGTATGTCAATTGAATTGTTTCATACCAAACAGTCTATTAAATAATTTTAGATTTTTTTTTTTTTAGAATTTGCAATATCAAAAAGTCAAGAAACTCATTACTCAATGAGTAATACAAACACTCAAAATATCATGTTTTATGCAAAAAATAGAACTCGCTGTGTTCTGAGAACACATTGAGTGTTTCCTATATAGGCTTCAAATATTTGAAGTGTTTGCATTACTCATTGAGTAGAGCAACGGCGGGTTTTGTCGACCGTCGGTACTTATCGGCAGGCAATCTAATTCCAATTATTATCTAATTATCCCACGTCGATCATATATATATGACGTCATCGAAGACGTCATCATACTTCTAGGAAGTCTTTTCCACCATATTTGCTTATGTCAACACTTGGTACAAAGTTTTATCTGCACCGACTTTAAGGTAGGTATCATTTTTACTCAACATTATGCGTGCGTTATGCCTAGTTATTGTCTCAGTGAGGTTGTTTTAGACATTTATTATCCATGCAATATGTCTACCTTTGCCATTTGATTGCGAATTACATTGCAAGGCTATCAGTAACCTTGAAACGGGGGGTGTCGATAACTGCAGTCCAAAAATACTATTTCTGGAGTTATCAACCGGGTACGTATTTGACATTGAATAATGAAAAATATATCATTATATAATGTAATAACGTACATATTTCTTGATTAGATTCCTCTATTGCAGATGTCAAGTCAGCAAAACGCACGAAAGAGGTTGAAATATTCACCTACAAAAATGGCAGCTGCTGTTGCCATGGTAAAGCAGGGTGTAATGTCTAAGCGGCAAGCTTCTAAGACGTATGGTGTCCCAAGGACAACCCTTTTGGACAAGATTGCGGGACGTGTACCGGAAGAGAGAACCTCCCCAGGAACAAAGCCTGTGCTTACACACGCAGAGGAAACTGTATTGGCAGACTATTTGAAGCTAATGGCGAGTATAGGATACCCAGTATCTAGAGAAAAATTACTTGTTGAAGTGAAAAAAATCCTAGATGTTGACGGCCGCAATAATCCTTTCAAGAACAATAAGCCTGGAAAGGATTGGTTTTATTCATTTAAAAAGCGCCACGCGGATGTTAGTGAACGTACCGCGATGAATTTAGGTCATCAGCGAGCTATCGTCAATATGGCCATGGTTCAGGGGTGGTATGACAGGTTGTAACAGTATCTTAAGAGTGAAGTGCTAGACTATGAAAACCTAGTCAAAGACCCGAGGCGCATATTCAACGCGAACGAGCCAGGCTTTCCGTTGTGTTTCAAAAGTTGCAAAGTGCTAGCTAGAAAAGGGGCACCGCATGTCTACAATGTGACGTCAAGTAATAAACAGCAAATTACTGTAATGGTGGGTTTCAACACCTTTGGTGACTATTTGCCACCCCTTATTGTTTATCCAGGGCAACGCTTTCGTGACACGGGAATAACGGATTTCCCACAGGCTACGTATGGCCATAGTGCCAATGGGTGGATGGATGGAGAATTATTTGTTGCCTGGTTACAACAATTTGAATCGTATGTGACCGAGAAACAAATAACTAAACCTGTCCTCTTGTTCGTTGATGGCCATTCAACCCATATGACCCGTTCTGCAGGACAGTTTTGCGCTGACCAGGGAATAGTATTATACTGTTTGCTAGCCAATGCAACCCACATCTTGCAACCATGTGATGTAGGTTTTTTTTCCCCCGATGAAATCGGCGTGGAAACGTAGTGTCAGAGTATGGCAACTTGAACATATCGGTGAAGGACTAACTAAAAAGGATTTCCCAAGAGTGTTCAAAAAAGCATGGGATTGTGTTGCTACTGCCGAAGTTGCAATACACGGCTTTAGGAGGCCTGGATTATTTCCATTAGACCCGAATCTTATTGACAAAACAAAACTAGAACCGTCATCTGTTGCTAACCCGATCAAAAGTGCCGAAACTACCGAGGACAACCATCAAGTCTCTGGCGCGGGAGATAATGACAACGTGGTCCCAGTTACAGACAGTCAGGATGGTACAGACCCAGACCATGGCGAATCCGAGAATGCTACCTCGGTTACGAACGGTCAGAACAGCACAAAACTAGACGGTAGTAAACACAAGACACAAATTACAAACATTCAGAACAGCACAGAAGTCGGCAAAGTTCCTACATATGAACAACCCGGACCTATCAGAATAGTGTTGACACAGTCTAGTCCTGGTTACATGTCTCCAGCATTTGCTTTATTGAAAATGCCAGAGCCCAAACAGAGAAAACGGCCCGCAACATTGCAAAGCAAGTTGCCGAAAGCAATATCCGTGACTAAGGCCTTAAGAGTTGTTTGCACAAAAGGAAAAACAAAAGGAAGAAGAATTAGAAAGGAAACGTAAACGTAAAGAGGAAATGGAGAAAAAAAGAAAGGAAAAGGAAATAATGAAAGAACAAAAAAAATTAGAATGGGAATAAAAAAAGCGTAAGCGTAAGGCAATAACAAAGCATCGACGAAAAGACACGGATAGCTCATCATCGGATGAAGAACGAAATAAGAAAGTAAAGATAGAGTACATTGAGTCGGATGGCAGTTTCGAAGAATCAAAAATGTGTCCGGGCTGTCATACTGACGATGACGAGACGGGGACTAATGTATAAATTGCCAAAATTGCCGACGTGTGTGGCACGTCAGCTGCACGGGAGATGCAATTTTACTGGAAATACCAGTAGAGCAGTTGAAAAACTACCCGTTTCACTGCAAGTATTGCATATTATATACCGTTTGTAGGACTGGTGTTGTCAGGTTTTAGTGTTGATGGATATGAATTAATTGTTAATTTGATTCAGACTGTTAAAAGTTAATATTAAGCATGAATTAATTGTTAATTTGTTAATAGACATGACTAGCACCCCCTTTAATAAAATCTTTGTTCACTTTTTTTAAAACCTTCTCACCCTGTCGATAACATCCGAAACATGTCGATATTTTGTGATATGCATCTTAAAGGGTCGATAACTGCCTCCGTTACTCTAATGAGTTAATCTTGACTTTCTGATATGGCAAATTCTAAACAAAAAATAACTTTAAAATGATTTAATACACTGTTACACAGATTATTAAATTGCAATCATGTCTTGTTTGTATTCAAATTATGATCAATAAAATCCATAAAATCCATATGATCCATAAAATCCATATGATCCATAAAATCCATAAAATCCAGGTGACCAATTACAAATTGTGTTAAGTGTATAAATATATTTGGACTGAAAAATGACGAGTCGGTGATTTTTTTTTTTGTTAAGTCAAATCATCAATATTAATTCATATGGGGTTCATATTGCTATCAGTTGTACACATTATTAAGCAAAAGTCTAGTTAAATCATAAAACACGAGTTTATTACAGCCTTAAAGCATCATATGAAGTAATTACTGATTTATGCACCAAAAACTAACCGAGTCGTCAAGATTTCCAGACCAAACTATTGTAATAACAATAATTAAATAGATTTTTTGTATTGGGCCTTGTTAAGTGCTAACTACAACTATCACTGAAGGGGATGAATACCCCCGCGTTATGATCAGTTTTTATGTGTATATGAAGTTTGGAAACAACCCATTCGAAACTGAGGAATGCAAGTAATATAAATGTATTACAGGACGCGACGCAACAGGACAAAAATGTGTTACGAGACGGGATGCGACGGGACGTTACGGACAGCGGGATTCCTATAAAGCCCTCACTTCACTTTGTGAAAGCGGGCGTATAACGAATATTCATCAAAAATACATTATGATGGTGTTACTAGTATTGTTTGACACCCATTTTTCTTTCAGATCATCTCCAGTCCCTTTAAGCTCTGCTGATCTTTAATCAGTAGAGCTAAATGTGACGAGCTAAAAGAGCAAAAAAAACGCACCCTTCATTCGCAAGTTCTTCCAAATGGGGATGTGAAGTACACGTTTTTGGTACAAGTATAAACATCTTCAGAATGCATGCGCATCTGAGGTTCTTGTCCCTCAGGAACTTTTGGATTCTTTTTCTGAAATCTGAAAACAAACCACATGAAACTGTACATTTAGCAAATGTGAAATCCAGGAAATTTAAGGACATTTTAAAACTATAAGATGCAAAACTGAAATGTTGTACCAACATAGATTTGATTAAAATCTGTTATTTTTTTTCCAAAAATTGAAATTTCTAGCACTTATGTTTTCATTTCATTCTTGCAGGGCTCTCTCTATATGTCATTTTCGTCCCAGGTTCTTGACAACTGTATTTATATTCAATAAATCTTTCACTATTTAATCCTGGATATGAAATTCATGATTTTTATCTGGACTGAATTGAAACAACTTACTCCATATGCATTCTCATATAGGCTCCAAATACAGGATTGTCACAATTAAATAAAGACACCTATATGCCAAGATTCAAATAAACTGCTTCTTACAGTTCTTGCTTTTTTTCCTTCAGTCTAATATTTACAAATTTGAATGAAAGCCACTGATCTGAGAATTTATATTAAATGTGGTCAAGATTGGTCAGTTTCTGAGAAGTCGTTTAAGCAGAAATTAACAAATGATGGATGGAAGACAACAAATGAAAATTGGTCACAATAGCCGACTTCGGGTGTTTGGCTTAGTTGAGCTAAAAAAAAAGATGCAGTCTACTATGCTGATTGCATTGAAACTTCTTCACCTCACCACCATGGATGTGCATAATAAACACTAGTGAATTTGAACTGCAAGTTATTTAACAGAGTTATGTCCCCTTCACCATTGCATTTCTATGAAAATGTCTTGTGTGCGTGACTCCTAGAAAGCCACTGTGCCGATTGCGCTTGAGACTTGTGAAACCACTAACACCAAGATATTTTCCCGAACTGAAGTGAACTAAATGTTGTTTAACAGCTCATCAACACAGTATAGGTTATTTAGAGCCGCCCCAGAGAGAGGGGAAAGATACATAGGAATCAGGGAACCTGCCCTACTCTTATTATCGAATAGATTCCTATGGTTCTTTAACGTGCTCGGAGGATAGACCGATACACGGGACTGCCTGATTTACGTCCCCATCTGACGGACTAGGCTGAGGGAAAGTGTTTTGCCCAAGAACACACCGACGGAACTCAGTGGCACCACGGAGGATTGAACCCGGGGCCTCCGGTTACAAATCCGCCGCGCTACCGACTGCGCCATGCCAGCCCTCAGGATTAACTGGGATGACAGGGCTTATCTCATGAAAATTGGGAAAAGGCATAGGCCTGCTGATTTTGGGAAAAAGAAGCGCGAGACTGTCCAAATTGGGAAAAAAACTCCACTTAAATAGGTTAAAAAAAAACTGGACGAATCTCAATGAATATTATGTTCTAAAAATAAACTGAAACAGTCAATGATTTCTAACTTACACAGGTATCTTAACAAAAGTTTAGGTATATTACGTTGGACATTGTTTTGAGAGATTACACAATATATATATTATCAACGTCACCGAGATTTAGCCCTATTACACGCAATACTTTTTTCATAGGAATTTTAAGTTCAAGGGACATAATAATTATATTTTCTTTCAGATATGGTCACAATCCAAAATGGGATATAGCAGTAACTCGTAAATTACCTCCCTTCAAGTGTTATCGGCACTCCCTCCTGTTGTTAACGCGGTCCTAGTATTTGATCTCACTTGTGTTTATCATTGTATTTCTTGCATAAATTAGTACCATTTCAAACAATATGACTTTAAACAATGGCCTGAAAGGGGATTTTTCTTCATATATATTTACAACTTTTAAACAAATTTTAAAAAGAGTTCAACTTCACAATGATATTAAAATGCATACTGGTATAGCGAAACAACAATAATAACATAGGCGAACCAAATGGTTGGACCTGGTTGTTTGGGGAGAGTTATCAGGGGAGACAATTCACTGCATTCCTCATTGCCACATTAATGCACGAGACAAAGATAGATAATATTTCAGTATATAGTTAACCTGAGAGTGGATGCAGACGTGTTTACATAACCGATCTTAATCTTGAAAGAGATTGACAACAATACATTATTATTTATTGGGTTTGTTACTGACCCGCTACAGAAATATGTGGGGTCAGTAAGATTTATAGGGGACAAGGCAATAGCCGATATTTAACCCATTTTAATGGAGTGTCAACATCATTGAGACGTTCGCGCAATTTGTAGTCGTGAAGTCAATGACGTCATGATGACGTCACGACCAGTACAGTTTAAAAACATTATTAATTTACTTATTAAATGTTTGTTACCATCACCTTAAAAAACTATTTGCAAATGATTTAAACTTTGAACCGGAATCAATATTGCTTTAGTGACCCTCTATGAAATACTGATCCACTATAGAATAATAGAGGGTCACCATGTGACCGCTCAAATCCAATGGAATTACTAGGATTTTGTGCGAGGTGCAATAAAATTACATCAGTTGTCTGCTCTAAATTCTCTTACGAACAAATGGACATACAACACTATACAGTGTAAACTCTTTTTTGATCTATTAATTATTTTTTTTAATTGATTACCTTTTATGAGCAGTGTCTTGGTGAGATAATTGATGACGTATCCCCACGACAGACCGGTGGCCACGTCACCTGATGGCAAGCGATGCTCCATCCTGACTATTCCACCTAATGGTATAGGAGGATAATAACTAAAACAATGCCAATAAGTATAACAAGATATTAAAATCGGATGATAAACAAAGAAGATATGATCGTTTGAAGGTTTTGTTGAAATGGATATGGAAGCCGCCATTTTGAGAGCTATGACATCACAGTTCTAAATGACCATATATGGAATATTTATAAATATGAAACTTTACTGACTTATAGGAAGAAAATGACAACAACTATACCAAAAATATGCATACGTAATGGCAATAATGCTTTATATGAACAGTGAATGATTTTGAAGTGATTTTCTTTGGTTTAAATGATATTTATCAATATTTCATATATGGTAATTTGGAACTATGACGTAAGAATGGCGGCTTCGATATCTGTTTAAGAACAACCTTAGATGGTCATATCTTTTTTTTTATCATCCCATTTTGATAATTTTTTTAACTTTTTCCAAGTTTTTTGAGAACTCTACATAATAGAGCTTGTTTGGCTGTGTCGCTTCATTCCCTTTAAGTAATAGATAGAGTATGGTCTCATCGAGTTGGTTAATTTAAACATTGAGATGGCATTGCCCATCGAGGTGTTTAATCCAACCAACGAGATTAGATCATACTCTATTTGTTTTGTAGCATGTCCATTTCAGCTTTCAGAGTTGGTTTATTTAAACATTGAGATGTCAGCCACTCTAACTTCTAATAACTGGTAGTTAGAGTACACCATTTATTCTGACAGGTGTTATTTTACACCTGTGTAAGAACAAAAGGAATTTTGTAGTGACCATGCTACAACCATAATTATAGCACAGTCACTGAAATTTCTTTTGTATTTGCAAAGGTGTAGATCGCATAATTGAAAATAACACCTGTTAGAATAAATGGTGTACTCTACCAGTTATTGGCAGACATCTGAAATGGCCATGCTACAAAACAAATAGAGTATGGTCTCATCTCATTGGTTGGTTTAATAACCTTGATTGGCTACGCCATCTCAATGTTTTAATAAACCAACTCGATGAGACCATACTCTATTATTATCCAAGCAGCAATAGATAGTATAGTGCGGGAAAAAAGAGTTTGTGGAAATTAATCAGTAGCACTTCATACTACTTCTACAGTTACTTGGCATCCACTTTCAAATTTGATCACAAATTCTTAAAGCCGCTATCCCACCAACAACAGACAATTTTACAAAAGATGTACACTTTTCTAAACCTAGTAACAATAAGGTATATATGTAACGTATGTATGTTTCAAATCTGTATAACTACAAAATGAAAGCCTTTACCGGCCAGGCAATTGTTATCTTTGTGGACATGTTGAATTACGAGTTACCAACTCTTAATTCATTTTAGGCATATTCAGTTAATGGTATTTAAGTACCCATGAATAAATATAGACTTTAAATTGGCACATATGCATTATTTTACGACCTCATCACATGGCTAGAGTTTGGAAGAACAGGGCTATGCGGTTCAGTTTCTTTAAACGAACAGTCACACCATCTTCACATAGTTTTCAAGCATTAAATTAGCACCTTGATTTATTAAACCAGTATCACTTTGACCTTCAGTCTATGTACATAATTATATTTAAATACAAATTTAAAGAAAGATTCATTCATTGGCACGAGCTCTATAGCATTGACACCAGCTCATGATCATTGTGACTAGCTCTTTTTGAAATGGTGCAGAAATCGCCTCTAGAGCTTGATCCACCAGCATATTTGGTATAAATCCATTGCATGTACGAAACGTCGCATCTGATTAACAATCGTTTTGGATTATTTTGTACTTATTAGTCAAAACTTGGTATATTTTTGCACAGGAGAAAAGTCACTGGCTTCAAATAAAGCATTAATCTGGAGTAACTCCAGTTTGTGAGCAAAGTATTAACATTACTGGTGAATATCATTCCCTGATTTCTCAAATAAAACCTGTTTTTATTAGAAACAAGAGGCCCAAGAGGGCCTGTGGACGCTCTACTAGCTGAATATAGTTTATGTATAATATCATTCAACCGGAACATGGCGATGACATACGCAACTAGGCTTGGTACTGAACATCCCTGCCAAGTTTTGTTGAAATCCAGCCAAACGTTCAGGAGAACTAGTCTGTTCGAAGTTAATGATTAAAAACTTTAAGGAGTCATAACTCTGTCAAAATTCATTCAACCAGAACACGGCAATGACAGGTGCAACTAGGCTTGATACTGATCATCCCCACCAAGATTCTCTGAAATCCGGCAAGGAGTTCAGAAGAGACTAATCTGGACAAAGTTTGTCTATTAAAACATTTCAAGGGCCATAACTCTGCCAAAAATCATTCAACCGGAATATGGCGATGATATGCACATCTAGGCTTGATACTGATCATCCTTGTCAAGTTCAGCTGAAATCCAGCATTAGCCCGGAAAATGTTTGACCATCAAAAACCTTTAAGGGGCCATAACTCTGGACAAAGTTTGTCTATTAAAACCTTTCAAGGGCCATAACTCTGCCAAAAATCATTCAACCGGAACATGGCATTGATTTCCACTACTAGACCTGGAACTGATCATCCCTAAAAAGTTTCGTTTAAATCTGGCCAGGGGTTCAGGAGAACTAGTCTGGACAAAGTATGTATATTAAAACCTTTAAAGGGACATAACTCTGCCAAAATCACTCAATCGGAACACGGTGACGATATGTACAACAAGACTTGGTACTGATCATCCCTGAAAAGTTTCACTGAAATCCGTCCAAATGAAGGTCCTTTTGTCTTACTTACAGAGGCCAAAATATAGCATTTTTCAGAAAATCAAGGGCCATAACTCCTGTGTAAATGGTCCAATCTGGCTGTTTTTCAAATTTGTCAGCTTTCATTAATATTAACAATCTGAAAAAGTTTGCTAAAGAGTGGATGAAAAATGAAGGCCTTCTTACAAAAATAAAAAACAAGAGGCCCAAGAGGGCCTGTGGACGCTCTACTGGCTCAAGATAAAGTTTATGTATAAGGGGCCATAAGTCTTTCAAAAATAATTCAACCAGAACATGGCAATGATAGGTGCAACTAGTCTTAGTACTGATCATTCTCGCCAAGATTCGCTGAAATCTGGCAAAGAGTTCAGAAGAGACTAATCTGGACAAAGTTTGTGTATTAAAACATTTAAAGGGTCACAACTCTGCCAAAAATTATTCAACCGAAATATGGCGATGATATGCACAACTAGGCTTGATACTGATCATCCTTGTCAAGTTTCGTCTATATCCAGCAAGGGGTTCAGGAGAACTAGCCCGAAAAAGATTGTTGTATCAAAATCCTTTAAAGGGCCATAACTCTGCCAAATATCTGTAAACCGGAACGTGACAATGACAAGCCCAACTAGGCTTGGTGCTGATCATCCCTGCAAAGTTTCAATGAAATCTGGCGAGGGGTTCAGGAGAAGTAGATCAGACAAAGTTTGTGTATTAAAACCTTTAAAGGGACATAATTCTGCCAAAAAAAATCATTTAACCGGAATACGCCAATGATTTGCAAAACTAGATATGGAATTGATCATCCCTAAAAAGCTTCGTTTAAATCCGGCCAGAGGTTCAGGAGAACTAGTCAGAACAATGTTTGTGTATTAAAACCTTTAAAGGGCCCTAACTCCACCAAAAATCATTCAACCGGAACACGGCGATGAAGTGCACAACTAGATAAAGAATCGATCATCCCTAAAAAGTTACGTTTAATCCGGCCAGGGATTCAGGAGAACTAGTAAGAACAAAGTTTGTGTATTAAAACCTTTAAAGGGCTATAACTCTGCCAAAATCATTCAACTGGAACACGGTGACTATGTACAACTAGGCTTGGTACTGATCATCCCTGCAAAGTTTCAATGAAATCCGGCCAAATAAAGGCCCTTTCATCTTAATGAGGCCACGATATAGCATATTTCAGAAAATCAAGGGCCATGACTTCGATGTAAATGGTCCAATCTGGATGGTTTTCGAACTCGTCCAAGCTTTCATCGATATTAACAATCTGATAAGTTTCTTAAAGATCGGATGAAAGATGAGGCCCTATCGTCTTAACGAGGCAAAATATAGCATTTTTAACTAAATCAAGAGCCATAACTCCACTATTACTGGTCCGATCTGGCTGTTTTTCGAACTTAACCGAGCTTTCATTGATATGAACAATCTCGTAAAGTTTCATGAAGATCGCATGAAAAATGATGGCTCTATAATCTTAACGAGGCAAAATATAGCATTTTTAACTAAATCAAGGGCCATAACTCATCCGTTACTGGTCCGATCTGGCTGGTTTTCGAAATTGTCTGAGCTGTCATTGATATAAACAATCAGGTAAAGTTTTGTAAACATCAAATGAAAGATGAAGGCCCTATCGAATTAACGAGGCAAAATATAGCACTTTTAACTAAATCAAGGGCAATAACTCCGCTGTTAATGGTCCGATCTAGCTGGTTTTTGAACTTGTCCGAGCTTTCATTGATAATAACAATCTGTGCAAGTTTGGTAAAGATCAAATAATAAATGAAGGTGCTAGAGTGTTCACAAGGCTTAATATGGCATTTTTCAGCAAAACAAGGGTCATAACTCCGTTGAAATTACATCGATCTTGCCGGTTTTCAAACTTGTTAAAGTTTTCATTGATATAAAGACACTGGCAAAGTTAAGTAAAGATCCGATTAATATTGAAGGCCCTAGAGTGTTCATAAGGCAGAAAATAGCATTTTACAGAAAAACAAGGGCCATAACTCCGGTGTTACTGATCTGATTTAGATGGTTTTCGAACTTGTTCGAACTTTTATTGATATTAACAATCTGTGGAAGTTTGGTAAAGATCAAGTAATAAATGAAGGTGCTAGAGTGTTCACAAGGCAGAAAATGCCATTTTTCAGTAAAACAAGGGCCACAACTCCGGTGTTACTGACCAAATTCAGCCGATTTTCGAACTTGTCCAAGCTATAATTGGTATTAACAATCTTTGCAAGTTTGGTAACGATCAAATAATAAATGAAGGTGCTAGAGCGTTCACAAGGCAGAAAACAGCAATTTCCAGAAAAATCAAGGGCCATAACTCCGGTGTTACTGATCCGATTTGGCTGTTTTTCAAACTTGTTCGAGCTTTCATAGATATAAACAATCTGTGCAAGTTTGGTAAAGATCAAATAATAAATGCAGGTGCTAGAGTGTTCACAAGGCTTAATATGGCATTTTTTAGCAAAACAAGGGCCATAACTCCAGTGAAATTATTCCGATCTGGCTGGTTTTCGAACTTGTCCGAGCTTTCATTGATATTAACAACCTGTTAAAGTTTGGTAAAGATCGAATGAAAAATGAAGGCCCTATGGTAGTAACAAGACAAAAGTTAACGACGGACGGCCGGACGGCCGGACGGCCGGCCGGCCGGCCGGACGGACGACGGACAACTCGTCATCCCATAAGCTCTGCTGGCCTTCGGCCAGTAGAGCTAATAAAACGAATTAAAAAATAAAAAATAAAAAATTTAAAAAAAATAAAATAAAAAAAAAATATGAAAATGTTTTTAAACAAAAATTTTTAAACTCCGCTGTTACTGGTCCGATCTGGCTGATTTTCGATCTTGTTCGAGCCTTCATTGATATTAACAATCTGGTACAGTTTGGTAAAGATAGGATGAAAAATGAAGGCCCTATCGTCTTAACGAGGCAAAATATAGCATTTTGAACTAAATCAAGGGCCATAACTCCGCTGTTACTGGTCCGATATCAATGGTTTTCAAACTTGTCCGAGCTTTCATTGATATTACCAATCTGGTAAAGTTTGGTAAAGATCAGATGAAAAATGAAGGCCCTATCGTCTAAATGAGGTAAAATATAGCATTTTTAACTAAATCAAGGGTCATAACTCCGCTGTTACTGGTTCAATCTGCTCAGTTTTCGAACTTGTCCAAGCTTTCATTGATATTACCAATCTGGTAAAGTTTGGTAAAGTTCGGATGAACAAGAGTTGCGCGCAACATAATGTCTCGCCTAAAGAAACATGTCCATCATACATGTTTCAAGCGACCTTTATCTTGACAAAATTGAGGGTTTATAATCAAGCAAGACTGTCAGTATATCGTAGGTAGCATTCGCAAAAGCAGAAACAACACAAAAGTTCATCATTTATAAAGGTCCTGCATTATTATCAGGAGTCAAACATTTAAAACTGAATGTGAAAACATCATTACCGTAATTGATAAGTCAAAGTCTATAATGAACATTATGCAAAGTGCATGCCGGTACTCGTTTGTTTAAAATTATAATTTTTGTTACAGTGTATTATAGGAAACTGTTAATGTTCCATCTATATTTATGAACTACTTCACCCTTAAATTGATAATTTTATACTTTATGTTTTAAATTAGGCCCCAAAGCCTGATGTACTCAAGTTCCCTTTAATACCCGATAGCTATCTGCAAAAACTTGATATAAAATTGAAGTAATTTGCCAACTTGTATTGTTTCAGGAACTGACATGTTAATTAATCTGCATGTATCATTTTTTATCAAGAAATGTCAACTCATATTACAATTAATGTAATTCTGTTGCTGCAGTATGTTACAATGGTAATGGCAAATTGTATACATTCATTCATTTCATTATCTTAAAGGGACATATGGCAATCTTGAAGTGTTTATGAAGCATTGCAATTATTGTTTCGATTTCATATTCACTTTAAACCTACTTGCATATAAATAAATTAAGTTTTCATTGTTTCTCACTGATTTTACCATAAGTTAAAGATACATTATTATCAACAGTTAATTATATGTAAAATAATTTACTTCATATTTATTTTAGTGTAATTAATATTAATGATTGAACAAATACAAGTTATGCAGAAAAACTAGTGTGACCTTGTGATTTTAACACATTCAGATTGTCATGTGTACCTTTAAGAGAATTTATAATACAGATAAACTTTACTGGAGTATCAAATTACACAGCTGCGAACAATAAATTGCCCCAGCGATTGGTGGCTGTATACTGTAATTGCTTCAATTATGACTTATCAGGGAAAATGTCATACATATAATTAATGTAATACTGTTCTAGATACTGCTATGAAAGACACATTTTTACTCAATTGTTATTAATTCTTAAACTTCCATAAATAGTAGCAATAACTGTTGCTTTTATCGAAGTTCATTATCTGGCAGTATGCTATCAAGACAGTATTTAAGGGAATTTGTAATATATTTTTTAAATTTAATAAATGAGTCAATAAGAAAAAGATTTGTTATTTGTTTAAACATATTTTTATCCAGAATATTTACAACCTTATATATGTTACACTGATTGGAATTAAAGTAAAAAGTTAACCTTCCGAAGATAGACACTTTTGATAAACTTTTGCTGGACTATCAAATTACCCAGCTTGTTGCAGTAGCTACATAAAAAAGATAATGCAATTAAGTTCCTGTCAAACCTTATAAAACTCACATGAAAATTGGAATGTGTATGCATTTTAAATAGAAGAAAGCTATACAGATTATGGCTGGACAAGAACAATGAATTTATGGCTGGACAAGAACAATGTCCAGTGAGTTTATATATGAGATTTTGAACACTGTACATTGCTGCAGTGCTGAGAAAACAATGTGAAATTTGGAGAATATACATTTATTAAAGTGACCCTGGCCTTGACCAAGGGTCAGTTGGAGGGCTGGAAGTCGCTGAAATAAGAAGAACAATGACCAGTGAGGTTATATATGAAATTTGAACACTCTACTCCAAAGAACAACAAAATTATAATAATTTAACGCACTTTAACACATTTATTTTGGAGACGGTAGATGCATTTAAGAGGAAACTGACCTTGACACAGGGTCAGTTGGAGACTGATAGTTACTGGAATAAGAAGAACAATAAACAGTGAAGTTATATATGAAATTTGAACACTCTACTCCAAAAAAGAAATAAGTTATAAGAACTTTAACCAAAATGTTAACCGAAATGTTAACATAAATTAACAAAAATCTTAACAAAAATCTTAATCAAAATTTTAACGCTGACATATTGTATTATAACTTTCTTGTCCTTGGGAGTAGAATGTTCAAATTTCATATATAACCTCCTGGTCATTGCCTGTCTTAATGCCAATAACTTCCAGCCCTGCAACTGACTGTGGGTCCGAGTCAAGGTCAGTAAAATACATGTACCGTCAATATTTATGTTAAAATTTGGTGACGGTACATGTATTTAAGTGACCTTGACTCTGACCCTAGGTCAGTTGCATGGCTGGAAGTTATTGGCATTAAGACGGGCAATGAGCAGGAGGTTAAATATGAAATTTGAACATTCTACTCCCAAGGACAAAAAAGTTATAATACAATATGTTGACGCCGTCGAGCCCGCCAACATTAGCGGCACCTATAGTCTCGCATTTTTTCAAAAGGCGAGACAAAAATGAAGGCTCTATCGCTTAACGAGGCAAAATATAGCATTTTTAACTAATTCAAGGGCCATAACTCGGCTGTTACTGGTCCGATCTGGCCGGTTTTCGAACTTGTTCGAGCTTTCATTGATATTACCTATTACTGATCTGGTAAAATTTGGTAAAGCTCAAATGAAAAATGAAGGCCCTATCGTCTTAACGAGGTAAAATATAGCATTTTTAACTAAATCAAGGGCCATAACTCCGCTGTTACTGGTTTGATCTGGCCGGTTTTCGAACTTGTCTGAGCTTTCATTGATATCAGTATTATCAATCTGGTAAAGTTTGGTAAAGTTCGGATGAAATATGATGGCTCTATCGCTTAACGAGGCAAAATATAGCATTTTTAGCTAAATCAAGGGCCATAACTCCGCTGTTATTGGTCCGATCTGGCCGATTTTTCAAACTCGTCCAAGCTTTCATTGATATTTACAATTTGGTAAAGTTTGGGAAAGATGTCGGATGAAAAATGAAGGCCCTATCGTCTTAACGAGGCTTAAATATAGCATTTTTAACCAAATCAAGGGCCATAACTCTGCTGTTACTTGTCCAATCTGGCCGGTTTTCGAACTTGTCCGAGCTTTCATTGATATTAACAATATGTTAAAGTTTGGTAAAGTAAAGATCAGATGAAAAATGAAGGCCCTATCGTCTTAACAAGGTAAAAGTTAACGGACGGACGACAGACAACGGACGACGGACGGCGGACGACGGACAACTCGCCATCCCATAAGCTCTGCTGGCCCTTGGCCAGTAGAGCTAAATATTAAAATATAACACTCACCTGTGTTTACAGTTTTCACCATTGTCACCAGCTCTGAATTTGCATTTCCATGTATAGCTCCGTCTGGAGCTTGTCCCAATGATTACTAGCCGTGAAATTAGTTTGTGTACAGTGTAGATAAGCACTATGGGACTGAAGGAAAAAATTAAAACACTTACCGTTCAAAGTTTGCAGTAACTTATCAAGGTATCTTGGTTCTGTGACTTTCAGAAACGTCACCCACTTGAGAAACGATGGCAGCTCAGCTGGTTCTATGTCCACCAAGACAGGAAGAACTCGCAAGGCATTATCATGCACACTCTTATACAGCATACTCATGCACTGGAGCGTTAATGTACAGCTGTCACCCTGCATCCATTCTTTTGAAAACACAAAAATGTTCCACCTTCCTTCTGCAAGGTGTTCAAAATTACTCGCATTGCCCAATAATTGTGTGACATTCTTCCCCTTGCCTTTCAAGTAGTTTTCAATTTGTTCAGCTTCTTGTTCTGATTTAGAGCAGCCATCAAAGCAGACTATTATAGCATCGTATTTACACTTTGACAATTCTTCGTGTTGTAAACACTGCAGAGTCCTATCAATCTGCAACAGAGAATTGTTTGTGTTATTGATACACACTGTAATAAGTCGCATGACATATAGTTCTACTTGTAGCGAGACATACTTTTTCATTTCCCAGAATTCCTGGTCATGTGGTAAATAGAGTATTTGTCGGCGTTTACCACACATTTGCAGATAGCGCGCACCTCGACTTAAGTTCCCCAGAAAAATATTTTTTGTTTTGTGTTGTACCTTAAATCGCACATGTAAACTGTTGTTTTCAATTTCAGAACAGTGGATCGCCATTTTGAAACGTGGCTGAAGAGCAATTGTAAAATGAAATCTGACTGGCTAAAAATAACTGCGTGTTAGACTGTGTTTGTGTTATTTGCTCGAGTTTCAATAAAACATTCCCAGCATGTTTCTTCTGTTCTCAACACCTACCCAAACATCTCAACACCGACTCAAATTCCTCATCGCTGACTCTCAAGTAATTATTAACAATCAATGAAAATTAAACAAACTATAATAAATAAATTAAAATTATCAATAGATTGAAATTAAACAATTTTGTATTCAAACTATACCGATAATCTATATACCCCTCATTGAATAAACATTCAGTAAACCCATGTGCTCTTTTAATTGGAAA
>JAWPHD010015501.1:0-54924 GCA_037043455.1 Cyrtodaria siliqua | reverse complement strand
TGGACATTTTAAAAGAGTATGAAATATTCCTTGAAAATGACCCAATCCTTAAAAACGCTAAGGACTTGGCTTTGACTTCTAAATCAGACATAGATCAATTGTATGACTTATTGGTCACAAGGATTTTAAATGCATCCACTGTATGTTTGCCAAAAGCTAAATTCAGGCGTCACTTAAAGCCTTATTGGAATAAACAACTGAATTGTTATCATAATAACATGAAAAATAAAAGAATGATATGGCTGAGTAATGGAAAACCGAGAAACGGTTTATCATACTTTAATTATAAAGAAGCAAAACGCGAGTTTAGATGTCAACATAGATATGCTGTTGATCAGTATATGGTTAAGCTAAATCTTGAAATAGACGAAGCTGCTGAGATTGACCAAGATTTATTTTGGAACTTAGTAAACGCTAGACGGAAAAAATCATGTACTGCCCCCGGTACTGAAATGAACTTTAATGAAATACTATCTAGAAATCCAATAGACATATTGTCGGGTTGGCGTAATTACTTTAGTGATTTGTACTCTGTCGATGACGATCCCAATTTCGATAGTGCATTTTTTCAACATGTAAATGAGACAGTACACTCAAAGAACGTAGAATTAAGTAATTATAATGTATGCGATTTAATACCAATCTCAGTAGCGGATATTAATTATTTTCTAAGGCTGGCGAAACGAAACAAAGCTTGTGGCGAGGACAAAATATACTATGAACATATTATTCATGCCGGTGTAATAGTTAAACAGCTGATAGCAAACTTGCTCACGGCAATGTTGAAATTAGCGCACGCTCCCGAAAAGATGAAATGCGGTATAATCATAACACTATTTAAAGGTGGGAAAAAAGATCATAGGGATCCTAATAGCTACAGGGCGATAACTCTGTCATCTCCATTCATGAAATTATATGAAAGGGTGTTATTGTCCCGCTTAGCAAATGGAAACAAAATACCTATTAACCATCTTCAAGGGGGTTTTCAAAAAGACTTGGGATGCTTAATGACATCTTTTACATTTCGTGAAAGCATTTATTTTGCTAAGAAAAATAAAAGCAAATTGTATGTCGGATTAAATGACTCAAGACAGGCGTTTGATAGATTATGGCATAATGGCCTTTTCTTTAAACTGAATGAATTTAACATAGATCCTACAACTTACAAAGCCATAATTGATATGTATAATAATGTAACAAGTCGTGTTTGATGTAATGGCAATGTATCTGAAACGCTTCGTGTACGGCAGGGAACAAGACAGGGAGGAGTCAGTAGCCCTTTCCTCTATCTTGCATATATTAATGGCTTAATATCAGAAATTGAAGACTCGGGTCTTGGCTTTTGTCTTGTCAACATTAATTGTAGTTGTTTAACTGTTGCGGATGATATGGTTCTCGTGTCATTTTCAAAACTAGGCCTGGACAAAATGATGTCCATATGTAATGACTATGCAACTAAATGGAGATTTAAATATAATGCAAGTAAATGTTCCGTGATAGTGTTTAATGAGACAAAGTTTGAATTCGAAAACAAAAATAGAACATGGAAAATTGGTAATGAACCTGTCGTCGAAACTATAAATTATACACATCTAGGCGTTATTTGTAATAAATACATGGATATACAGGGCAGTATCAAAGAATCCTGCCGTAAATTAAGAGGTGCATTTTTAGGTTTGATAAATGCTGGTCTACATGAAGATGGTCTTCACCCTATAACATCAATGAAAATATATAAGTCTGCTGTAATTCCAAAAGCCCTGTATGGTTGCGAACTGTGGTATGACATGACAAAAAGTGATATGTTAATGTTGGAACGATCGCATCGATTCTGCATAAAATATATGCAATCAATTCCTACTAAGACGAGAACTGATATATGTCTTAGTTTGATAGGTGCTAAATCAATTGAGAGCGAAATTGACACTCGTAAGCTTCTATTTTTAGGACAATTATGCCGTTCAATATGTCCACATGTAGTAAGAGAGGTCTTTATTTATAGACTATTACATTTTATCGAAAATCCATCGCATCAGAGAGGATACATACCAGAAATCTATCGTATTTTAAGGAAGTATTCACTTCTCAATGTTTTAAATGAATTCAGAATTTCTGGTGTATTTCCTTCGAAATGTACTTGGAAGCGCATGATAAAAAACAGTGTGTGTACAATGGCAGAAACTGAGTGGTCATTCAGAGTAAATAATGATTGCTCTTTAAGAGACTTTTTGTGCATAAAACCAATGCTTAGTCATGCTTGTGAGTTATGGGAATTTTCTAAAGCGCAACCAAAATACACGACTAAATGCAAAAGTGCAATATGTCTATTATGTAAATTATTTAGTGACACGTATACCAAAAGTTGCCCCCGGTGTGAAAGACAAGTTTCATCTATCTCAGAACACTATATTTTTTATTGTGTTCGTACTGAACATATTTCAGTTAAATTGTGGCAGTCAATTTTTACCATTGTTGGTTCAAATGTATTAAACATATTCATAAACTTAAGTCCGCGGGAACAAATAATTGTCATGCTTAATGGTAGGAGACCACTTAGCGATAAATGCAATTTGACTTGTTTAAAAGTTGTTATTAACGCTTTCCATTTAATATGGAGTGTTGGACAAGCGGTAAATTGAAAATAATGTATTAATAGCCATGTGTGTAATTAAAATGTAATGTCATTGACTCTCCCTTATATTTCGCTTCCGAAAGGGAGAGTGATGTTATGATGTTTATTTTTCAAGAATGTATTTGCTAAACTGGTAAGATGAAGTAAACTATGTGTGATTCCATACCTGATCTTTTATTTCGTTTCATAAAGGCTGGGTATGGACTCGATTACTAGTTTATCTTTAAACATAACAAATTTTTAACACTTTGTAATCTGTTGTACATATTGAATATGAAAAGTATTTATTATAAGGGTAAGCAAATATGTTCCATGAACATACGAGTACAGTCATGGAATCAGTTTAATTATATTAAAAGACTCCAACATGAATGTATATATATTAACTTATTCTTATACTTTACTCTATGTCAAAATTTCTCTCATTCTCTATTGTAGTAGTACTTATGTGTTACTGCGTATATTTGTCCCTAAATTACTGATTGTCATGTATATATTATTATTGAATTGTTTGAATGCTTATATGTAAACTTATATTGTATGCTCTCCAACTGGGAGGAAAATAAAGAATCAATCAATTCAAGTGTTTCCTGGCATCATATATAACATATCTGCTGAAATATTGACATTTTAGGGCAAACTGTTGGAAAAAAGGACTAAAATCGCTTATTTCTGCAATCCATTTGGTGGTGTGGGAGGGGTATTTTACTAGAAAAATATATAATTTTGTACACCCTATTTTTCTGAAAGCCCATTATGCGTAGAGCATTTTGGAACATGTACGTGTGCCATCTGACGACTTGGGCTTTACGACATTACCGACATTTCGCACATTGTACATAGAGCTATATGCAGTATAGTTATAAATAGTTATAAATAGAGAAATAGCGTTGAGCGACCGTCTGCGGTACATATGCAGTCGGATTAACACTTGCAGACGAACACCAGTTTTTACAGCAACCTATTTGCACTAAAAGTAAGGTTTTTTGATAATGAATGTGATGTAACGTAAATGACATAATAATTTCGTTTTGTTTGAAGCGCTTCTCAAAGTTCCACAACATAACTAAAAACACATTTTTCTCCAACAAAATAAAGCAGCATTTACCACCTTCTTATGGGTTGGGATTATTTTCTGGTATATTATTACACATTGGACTGTGCCGAAATGTTATATTATATTTTATTTGTTCCGTTCTTTCTATGCACTTTTAATATTTTCCCAATACCTCAATGCATTACAGAAATCAACGATTGTAGTCAATTCTTTTTCAAAATTTTTCCATAAAATATAAATTCTTGAGCATATATGTTATATCTGATACAATAAATGACTTAGTGTGCAACATTTTATTGATTCAGTTTGATAAGTTCATGTTAAAACTATTTAATTATTATTTCACCCGATTCTGTCGATTTTTGACAGAAATACACATTTTTCGCCTAAAAATTAAGGCAATATTTTAAGTATCATACGGTTCAGGACTTTTTTCTACTTAATTATTGAACCTCTGTCTATCCAAAAATGTTACAATATGTCTTTATTTTATTGTATTAATATTTGTTTCTAAATGTTAACCCAATACCCCCAATGGATTACAGAAATCAGTGATTTTAGTCATTTTGTCCAACATTTAGCCATAAAATGTCAATATTTGAGCACATATGATGCCAGGAAAAATTATATTTTTTATTGCACAGTGGCGTTGCTTGTGCAGTGTGGCGGGAGTAAAAGGTCTACCCGCGCTTGCAATCAGTACTGTTATTCATTCGATCTTTGGAGATCGCTGAGCCCGATACTTATATTTAATTATCGGTGGTACTTTTTTATTTCGTTTTGTTTTCTTACTTAATTTTCGATTCAGTGGTTCCACTACTCCGGCCGATTAAAGGCTCTGGGAATTGTTTAACCACTTATAGGATATGTTGTCTGCTTTTTAAATTAGTATTTTGACTGTTACCTGTGACATGCAGTCTTCATAACTGCTGCTCCTAACTAAATTCCATTATGTTTATTTCGCTCTTCGGGGCATTTAATTTTATTAGATACTGGGACCATACGCCGTACGACATGGGTAAGAAAGATACTTGTCCACCGCCATATGCATGCCATCTTCAGGATGGTTAATATTTTGTACTATTGATTTTATTAATATTGAGTTCTGCTCAACCCGGGGCTTGAGGGCGTGAGCGGTAGCTAGCATATTTCAATACCGCTCAATCAAACCGAGACTGCAATATTTCGTATGTGTCGTTTTCGGCCGTTTCCAAAGGTCCATTACCATACTCTTTTTTAAATATGTATGCTGTGCAACATTCTATGGCTTCAAATTGATAAGTTTATGTTCAAACTAATTTTAAAAAATAATTCCAGATTCCGGCGTTTTTTGCCAAACATACACATTTATCACCCATAAATTACAGCATTTTCAAACATCATGCATGCAGTTTGGGACTTTTTCCTACTTAATCACTGGACCCTTACCCTGCCAAAAAAGGTAACAATATTTATTTTTTCTATTGTATTAGATATATTTCTAATTTTTAGTTGAATACACCGAATGTATTACAGAAATCAGCGATTTTATTCAATTTCTTAACATTTTTACCGAAAATCTCAATATTTAAGTATCGGATCGTTAAATTATATGGTGAGACACGCAGAGATGCGTTCCGAGAAAGATTGGTTCTAAGATATTTCATTATTTTTCTTAAAAATAATTCCAGATTTCGACGATTTTCGTCTAAAAACGCAACGTTTTCCCCCAAAACTCACTGAAGCCCCAACGCTCAGATAGCACACATGTTTCATTTTGAAGCTCATTGTATGTTCTTGCAGAAAATCATATCCTACAAAATCCCTCTGGGGGAGAGTGGACTACAGTAGCTCAAGGACTACGAGTGCATCAGCACTCTCCCCAGAAATCATGTTACCCATAGTCAATAAATGCAGTTCAGAAATGTATAAAAATGGAAAAAATACTGATAAATGCAGCGGCGATTTCCATAGAAAATTCTTTACCCTGCAAATTATATAAATATGTTTGATATATGATATAAAAGTAAATGTATGGGTTTGTGAAAATCGCAACCTTCCATCATGATATTGAATTGCAATTACACAATCGCGTAGATTCATTGGCCCCCTTACAACGTACCATCAGTCTTTGAAACGTTGAAATTGCATTACATAGTCCGAATGGCATGCGGTTGCATTCATAAAATCAAATAGTACCGACTTGGAATGCTGTTTTGTCTTTGTCTTCTTCATGAATTTCCACCTTCGAGTACACAGCTTTCAAAGTCCAATTTGCTGAAGTACTTCAAGCCAGCTAGAACATGGCTAGTATCGTCAATCCGTGGTATGTTGCATGCGCCCTTAATAGTTATGTTTTTAAGTTCTGAAATCAACGCAGAAACGAATAGATCCATCCTTCTTGTGGACAACTACTTCAATTGACGAGAAAGGACTGTGTGATGGTAGGATGACACCCATATCAAACATATCTTTAAGATTTTCCCTGACTTCCTCGATTAGTGCTGGTGATACTGGTCTATATGGTTCTTAAATGGTGTCGGATTTATGGTGTCGAAGTTAATAGGATGTTTCACTATGTTCGTGTGGCCTATATCTAAAGATCGTGATGAGAATGTGTTTCCATTTGAATAGACTTGACGGTTTTTACTATATTATGTGGCACGTGGGACAAATCAACTTTTAAATACTTGATAAACGAAACTATCCAATTCCTCTTCCGTTACTCTTTCTTTGTTATCTTGTGTATTAATGGTTTTGCCATCATTCGAAGGTTCACGTGATTTTAAAACTTTCACTTCTTGAAGATCACATCTTGTAGATTTTGGTTTAATGGTAAAGGATTTAGCAGAGATATTGAATATCTTAACTGGCATTCCTTCTATCCTTACATGAATTGTATTGTTAGGTAAATAAGACCTTCTATCCGCATTGTATCTGACAATGTGGTAAATATTTCAATGGCAATTTATGTTTTATCAATTTATGTTTTGTTCACGTTAACTATTGAATATGACCTCTAGTCATCCGAGATGGTCAAATTTAAGGAAAGGTCAAACGACATTTCCGAAACCATTTATTCTACGGTATATTCCAGTTATAACACTTACTAACCTATATTGCAAGACCCGTAGACATGTAGAATGCTGTGATTAGTCTACTTATAAACTCCCTACTTAACATATTATAACGTCACTACTGATACATTCCTACTTACCAGATTATGCCGTCACTACTGATAAACTCCCTACTTACCAGATTATGCCGTCACTACTGATACACTCCCTACCTACCAGATTATGCCGTCACTACTGATAAACTCCCTACTTACCAGATTATGCCGTCACTACTGATACACTCCCTACCTACCAGACTATGCCGTCACTACTGATTAACTCCCTACTTACCAGATTATGCCGTCACTACTGATAAACTCCCTACCTACCAGATTATGCCGTCACTACTGATACACTCCCTACTTACCAGATTATGCCGTCACTACTGATAAACTCCCTACTAACTAGATTATGCCGTCACTACTGATAAACTCCCTACTTGCCAGAGTATGCTTTCACAACTGATAAACTCCCTACTTACCAGATAATGCCATCACTACTGATAAACTCCCTACTTACCAGATAATGCCGTCACTACTGATAAACTCCCTACATACCAGATTATGTCGTAACTAATGATAAACTCCCAACTTACCAAATAATGCCGTCACTACTGATAAACTCCCTACTTACCAGGGGCTGTATTCTCGAAACTTGTTGAGCCAGAAAACTCGTCAAAAGCTCAAAACTTCAAATTTCATTAGTCAATAACATTTCTCAGAGGTCACCTATTGTGAATATAATTTTAGGATCAGTCTAAGTACTGCTGATTAATAAGTACAGCAAATGTCAAATACCTTCGTTGATTAAAAATATCAGTTTTGAGCTTGAGTCTGAGATTTTTGCTCAAACGAGAATACGGGCCAACTGATGCCGTCACTAACGACACTGTCCAACGTAATATCTGTCGGAGTAGGTGCACTTGTCAATGGAACACCATGAACTCCGTTTTATGTAATGAATTGTATTCGCCACGTGGGAAGCGTAATTTAAAGACAAACAAGTCGGAATAATGAATTTCAAAACGATTCTAATATCCTGCATATGTAATAGATTGTCAGAATGTAATGAAATCAATATAGTACCTACATCGTTTGTACTTACATAATGCACAATTGTACTGCGAACGAAACGTTCATGTCTGGAGGTTATCTATTAGTAATGGAATGAATGTATATAATCATTTATTAGCTAAGGACACATGGGGTTTGTACGGGATTATGGCGATGAGAAGTTATGACAATAATGAAGACGGTTAATGGAAACTAATACGATGTGATCAATCTCAAATCCATGGGTATACCTTGTTATACACCTCTAACAGTAAAACGCGATTGTATCGATGTCCCTCTAATACGAGCCCATCACTTTGCAGCAAATAATATGAATTCACTGTTTAACGATGTATCAGTTGATTGTGTCTTTGACTTCTTGAAGCAAATTGGCCTATATGGAAACCCTTAACCTTTTTACTCGTTTTGTTTTATTATAACATCAACGGTAATATTTTTAATCTGGTCATTCATTCATTCTATGTAAAATCGTATCATTGTAAGATTTTATTGGGGGTTTCTTTACATTTTTTTAACTAGATTTATTAATTAATTTATTCTTCATTCATTTCATTATTTTTTTCGCGCACAAAATGACATAATTGTTTTGTCGACGTGCCATAAAACACAATTCATTCATTCATTCAAATCCATGGTCAGTCTCCAGGTTCAATGGGAGACGTCTACATCCTGAGTGATGGACATGCGGTTCTCAATGCACATTAGCAATATGTCATTGGTCCAGTTGTGACACCGTAAAATGTAACAATTTCGCTAAATATAACGCAATGTTCTGTTAGGTGTGTGACCGGTGGTTTCTTTGGATCTATAACGACTGGGCATAAATGGTAATTAGGAACTCTGAATAATATATAATAAATATATATATGTGTACTGATAATTGTATCCAATAGTAATGCTGTGTGAACTTTATGGTTTGCAGCGGGGGTATCCGTGTACCATGGACACATATTGTTGTTGTTTTTGCTGTGTTTTTTTGTGTGTTTTATTTTGGGGGGAGGAGGTTCATATTTTTTCTTACGCTGAAACCCCGGTAACAGGCGTAACATCTTTTAATTGACATCGTTATAAGATTAAGAAGAATTCTATGAACAAACAATTTTCTTTTCTTTTACTTTCTACATGTATAAACAATTACCCAACAATACTGTAAACCAGCCTATTTTCATGTGCTATTTAATTTCGCAGTTAATCTATAGAATACAGGTAAATGTATGAAACCATTCGCCTCCCTATTGTAACATGCTTTATCCTTAAAAGCACAAACATATATGCGAAATTTAATAACCTCGAAAATATGGGTTTACAGTATATTAATCTATAATATACATTTCATAATAAGCAGCACAAAAAGGCATGTATTGTTCTACCGTCTCAAACTATCAAAGGTCATCCTGTGATCTACTCCCCTCCGCTTACGATAACAAATAACACTTTCTTTTATTAATGAATTTGGCTGTTTATAACGTTCTCTTCGCTCTTCATTCTGCTCTATTCCCTTCTATATTCCCTTCTTTATTCTACTAAATATCCTCTCTTTAACTAATAACTTACAATAGATATGTATGTATGTATTATGTGTATTGTAACCGCCTAATAGTTCTAGGCCATAACCATTTTGTTGTGTGTGCACTAAAATACTTTGAACTTTGAACTTGAACTTTTTAAATTACTCATTATGTATGACACAGGCATGGGGTCAGTTACAATTACTTTGCAAAAATTGGCATTACATTACAATAACATTGTTTTACTAATGTAATTAATGCATTACATTACATTACACATTACATTTTAAACAAAGCGTTAATAGGTTAACCCTTTCATCATTGAACAGTGACTCATTGTTCAGCAGCACCGATTTCAAATTGAAATTCAGCATGCTATTTGTATGAGGAATGCAATATAAGAGAATACCAGTTTAATGAACATTTATTTCTGACTTATATATATTAAATTATTTTCATACAATGTCACTGTTGCACCAATTTAATTGTGATATATACTGTCTTAACAGTCTCCGTGAATTTGTTTACAATATTATAATTGCGTTTTATCATCGATAGTGTCTCAAAAGATCTGTCACTCAAACGTCATCTGTCTCGTCTGAAAATCTGCCCATGTTAAGCACACTGTTGTTCATTTTGTACATGTACACTAATTACATACAGTGCAAATATGGGACTGGAAAGAGGGCATATAGATTTTCCCTTGTCTGTCCGTTCCTCCGTCCCGAAATCTTGTGTGTCGAACTCCTCATTTATTATTGTTGTTCCTGTTGTTGGTGGTGTTGTTGTTCCTGTTGTTGATGGTGTTGCTGTTCCTGTTGTTGATGGTGTTGTTCCTGTTGTTGATGGCATTGTTTTGATGGTGTTGGTGTTCCTGTTCCTGTTGTTGATTTTCCTGTTGATGTATGTTTGTAAAAGCTGTAACAAGAGAGATTTTTTCTCATCCTTTTTAATAGCAAAATATATTTTGGGTTGCTGTGCAGAAAATATAACATTTACCATTTTCTTATATAACACTTTGTACCTTTGGTGACCATATTAAATTTTCGATGTCAACGAACAAACAACCCAACGAATATATATGTCACAAGATTGGCACATTCCAAGTTTGACTAATGGCGTTGTACATCTTGGACATCAGACACAAATATTAACAGAATCAATCCAATGAAATGATGTGAAGTTTCATCCAACTCCTAATTTAAGAGACGTAATGCTTAATACATTGCTAAAAAGTGAAAGAAGCGATCGAATAAGCTAATGCTTCAAAAAGAAACCCTTCATTAATGAGCAACAAATATTAGCACAGGAAAACAAATATTAGGAGTTAACATTGTTTTAACTTACCTTTCTATAATTCCTCAATAAAGGCAGGTTTTACTAGGGTCAATGAAAGTATTGACATTCTCGTGAAATCGTTGACCTTTGAATAGTTGCCTCCCTGGCTTTCCAGCATTCAGAAAAACGGTTCATCTGCTTCAACTGTATTTACTATAAATGATCTTCTGACCAAAATTTTGGTTCTGATTTCTACATTGTCAGGTAGCTACAAAGTAAGACAAAAAAGTAATTAATATAAATTGTTATGAAAACTGTCAGTATCCTTTATTGTTGAAAATGTATATATTCGGACTGATGCAAATTTTCTAACTTTGATGTCACTGGCGCATGTGTGATCAGCTTATGAATTATTTTAAGTTTAAATGCTGAAGAACCATTGTCACATATATTCCTTGCTAAATGAGTAGTGTGGTACTGGCTTGATAATTTATACTGATGTTGAAATTAGTTTGTGTGTATTACGTCAATCAAAATGTTTAACCTTTAAACTTATCCTCAGAAGTATCCGATGTTTACCGATTTAAACCAAGGTTAGAGGTTGAGATTTGTTGAATGACCGTCGCATATTCGCTGTACTGAAGGTATATATTTGGGAGACATTGTACATCTTACTATGAATAAATCGGCCAGTAATATTCAGTAAATGCTCTGATGAAATGTGTTTGATTGTTCATTTGATTGTTTCATGTGTTCTAGTCTGTGCATAATTTATCTCATAACCAGTTGTGCTACTTTAAGAACGATGAGCTTAAAGCTGCACTAGCTATACGAAAACAACAGGTTGGTTGATTGTTGTAATTGAATTGCAATACATTCAAGTAATAAAACCACTTTACGACTTTACTGATGCATATTTAAGTTAACTGTTCTAAACTTTGTTGGATGAAGCAATAGTTTTTCCAGGCCTTGGGTAATACTGAGAGGCTTTGCCTTGACTGTGTCGATATCATTTTTCTATGTCTGTATTTAAATTTTTTCTTGGTATTTAAGATAGACATATATCATATTGTCTCAATGTTCTCTTTGTTTGTATAACATTTGCCTTTTGTATCCAACATAACATAAGTAAATGAAGATGAAAAATATACTAAACAAGTAAAAATTCTTTTGTTTTTTGTTGTTTTCAATTCAGTCATAATTTTTTCTCAAAAATACAAAAATGTACAAAGACTTGAAATTAAAACGTAGTTATAATATATAGTAGGTGTACGGAAAGACAACACCAACAAGTACAACAGGGCAGCATCATATATATTCCTCTACAACTATCATTTACTCACATATTAACAAGAGAGGATGAGTTATGATGTGTATTGAGAGCTATTCCAGATTTGTATAGAGGTGGGAGAAGCCCCACCACCCATATCTTTCAATAACCGTGTTATCCAATGAATTTAGATATATCAGCCACATACCATTAGTATGTTGTTGACATTTCTCGTGTGCAATAGCCTTGATCTGCAATATTAATTTCAGAAAATTTATTTAAAAAGCTTTTTTCTGTTAAATACAATTGAGAAATGCACGGAATGTTAATGACAGTTATACACTAATATATTTTGTATTGGCTTACTCTCTGTATTGCTGCCAAAGGCAAAGCCACAACTTTCAGGACGCTGATGTCTGCATCTGCCTGGTCACAAAGGCTCTCTCCCATCTCACGCACACCTTCGTACGGCATGGTTTAAAATCGGTAAAGCATATGATGCTTCCTTAGCCAATGCTTCCAATCTCCTGGCATTTCTCTTTGGCTGGTTGACCATTGTGTTGATCGTCAACCTAGCGTGGTGCCTGAAAATAGGATAATATACATCAATACAAGAACTGTAGTAGAACAAATTACAGATTTCGTACACATCATAATATACAATTAATATAACAATTCAATTAACAGATATATAAATTATTATTAGATCATAACTTGATATGTGTCCACTCATGTGTTGATTAAATCAATTACATTATATTAATTACGTAAACAAAACAAAAACACAAATAAATCGGCAGACACCATGTCAAGCCAAACCTCAACATATTAGCAGTAAAGCCAACAAGTGACCCATATTCTTAGAAAAAATATGTCACAGCGACTTGACACATTATGTTTGATTGATTTTATGAAAGCACTGATTAGGTCAGTAAGTCATGTATAGAAGCCGAGATACTGAATATGTACGAAAAGGCAGAATGACCCATATGCCATGGAAAGTAGGTCACAATGCTCTGATCTTCACACAGACAAAATATGTTTATTTATTTGATGGAATTGGTCAATATCACATGGCAGACATGATCTATATACAGTGGCGAGTAGTACGACCTAAAACTTGAAGCAAAATTTCATTGATATTATAGACACTTTTGTAATTCTGCATATAATGCATAGGAGCGGATATATCAAAATTGTATGTTACGTGGTCTTCACCTTTATACAGGAAACAGTGACCTTAAACTTGGACCCAGATACGGACGGATGGATATATACCTTGACGCGGTGATGGCCATTTCTCCACAAGTGGGATCAACAACAAGAGGCCCAAGAGGGCATGTATCGCTCTACTGGCTTCAATAATCTAAGGCCTACTGGAAACATTTCAAACGTTCAAGGGCCATAACTCTTTTGTCAAGTCTGATGCAAATGGTTTTTGAGCTTGTTAAAGTTTTGATTAATATAAACATATTGACCAGGTTTAGTAAAGATCAGATGAAAGATGGGGGTGCTAGAGTGTTCCAGAGCAAAATACAGCATTTCCATTTAATTAAGGGCAATAACTCTGATGTTTTTATTCGAAATGGGTAGGTTTCAAACATGTCCAATCATTTATTAATATACAGACACTGGCCAAGTTCGGTAAAGATCAGATGTGGAATGAAGGGGCTACAGTGTTCACAAGACAAAATATAGGTTTTTCCGTTAAATCAAAGGCAGTAACTCATTTATTATCCGATATGGGTGGTTTTCAAACTTGTCCGAGCTTTCAATAATATAAAGACTATGACCAAGTTCGGTAAAATATCGAATTCAGAATGAAGGTGACAGAGCGTATACAAGACAAAATATAGGATTTCCATTAAATGAAGGGCAACAACTTTTGACGTTTATTATCCGATATAAATGATTGACGAACTTGTCCGAGCTATCATTAATAGAAACATTCTGGCCAAGTTCGGCAAAATTAGGGGCTAGAGTGTTCACAAGGCGTGTTTCCATTAAATCAAGGACAATAACGGTTATTATCCGATATATGTGGTTTTCTAACTTGTCCAAGCATTCATTAATATAAATACTCTGACTAAGTTTAGGTAAAGATTGGATGCACACTTTGAGTCCGCAACTCAAATGTCAAGGTCACACATGTAGGTCAAACGTTAAAAAACAACCCTTTTTCGTGCCTGAGCCGTACTCAGAAACTAATTTAGTCAAACTTTACATAAATTAGAAGGTGTGTCGCACAAATCTCAAGAGTCAATGTCACGCAAGGATGTCAAACGTTAAAACAAAAAATCGTGTCTCAGGCATTACCCCTTAAGGGAATTTCGTCAAACTTAACACAAATGTTAATCACAATAAGAAGGTGTCTGTGCCCGTAACTCAAATGTCAAGGTCACACGTGGAGGTCAAACATTAAAAAACAAAAACGTTTCGTGTCTTAGCCATTACTCTGAAACTACTTAAGGGAATTTCTTCAAACTTCACATGAATTAAATGTTAATCACAATGAGAAAGTGTGTCGCGCACGAGAATTGGATCCCTAACTCAAGAGTCAATGTCACACTTGGAGGTCAAAGGTTAAAGCCCGCTAGCTCCAATTTATCGTCATAAAATATGAAAAAGGATCCATTTTAAACTTTTTATACCTGAATCTAGCTTATAAAAGTATGCCTTTATGCCATTGAAACAAACACAATATACTGCTATTTGGTTAGAGAATAGGCATAGTTCAATGAAAATGAATCATGAGTAGGCAGCTGTTAATTCACTGAGCACAAGTATGCACATTTTTCTAACCAACTCAGTTTATTCTGTTTATATCAGTGTCATTTAAAGATGAACATTATCCTAAATCAACAAATCCGCTGGTGATATGTTTTTAATTATTAAATACATTATAAATACGATGTTTACTATGCTATTGATGTATATTTAGTGAAAATATGTTTTTAAAGATAAAAATCTAAAAGGCGAACAGGCATTGCTAAAAAATCGAAAAAAATCTAAGGGGAAAAACTCTTCCTCGTATAACCGGAAGTGACGTCATTGGGAACAAAAAAAGCAATTAGTACATAGGGAAAGCACACAAAAACAGTACAGTGTGTATGAAAATGTCGGAATTAAACAGTTTTTATCGAAATTCTGACAGCAAGTTACCGGCAACACCGCATATCTTTGTACATATACACTACTCAACTTTTATAATCGGTACCCCGAGTTTTTTGAAAATAACACAAATGCTAAAAGCTGGAAATCACCGAAACAAATACCAATATTTTATTATTTTATTAACAATGTAATCTGAAATCATTTTTTTTCAAATTACATTGTTGATAAACTTAAAAAATATTGGTATGTGTTTCGGTGATTTCCAGTTTTTAGTATTCGTGTTATTTTCAAAAACCTGGGTGACCGATTCTAAAAGTTAAGTAGTGTACACTAAGCGCGAAATGCAGTATATTCCGAATGCATGGACATGATCTAATACTTGTACATTAATACGAGCGTCAGATAATAAGGACTTTACTTTTGCCGAAAAGTAGATATTGAAAAAATGTATTTAGTACGTGTTTGCCGCGTAATGCACAATACGGATATATGATGCGTGGGAAATTAGTTTATCGCGCACAAAGAGATAAACATACTATGATCTAAATAATATAGCCAAATGTATTATGAGCACCATATTGTGCATTATGTACATGTAGAGATCGAAACAACAGACCAAACAAATCAAATTTGCCATAATATAAAATTTTTATTTTGTGAGGCACTTATTTTGCTTATCGCATAAGCTAAAAGCCGTTATTTTTTTGCCATAAAACATTACTGAACTAATTAGTAACATTATCAATTTTCTGCCTTGTATTTTATCATTTTTTTTAAAAAACAGAGACCAATATATGTAGACAGACGGCGATATATAAATAGATATAGATCTATAAAACTATTGGCAGAAAAGGGTATATAGTTAAAAAAACAACAAAAAAACTACAAAATATATATTGGAACAAAGACACAGTGCTTCTTTCGCCGGATTCATTTCAATTTATATGCTGAACCTTTTTTAGCAATCTTTTGAAAAAGAAGGCTACATTATATTAGCGCCGCCAGCTCTTGACTGATTCACATAAAGACGCATGCTTCTAATTCAACAGCTAAACTATCACGGTGTATATAAAGATTTAAGACTATATACCTTTCTACAATTTAGCATACATATATGAAGTGCTAAGATAAAAAAACAAAACATTTATGTTACCTCATTTATTAATGTACTCCTCAACGCCGGTTGAATCGGCCAAAAAAACTGTTCGGAGACGGCGGGGTTAGGCACTTCTCATTTTTGTAATATTGTTGGTACCGCTGTTTTTTTAATCGGCATGGCCGTCTGTTCTCCAAATTCAACGAAAAAGAAACCAAAGGATGGACAGGATGGACTTTAGTCAGGTGGCTTAGCAACAGTTTTCAGGATTAACGTTACCGGCCGGACAAAAGTACCAAATTTGGCATGGAGTTTCTTTTCGACCTATCTATTGATTTTATCCGTGGAACCCACTTGATCGGTTCCGATTTTCCAAGATGGAGGCCAAAATCCAAGATGGCCGCCTTGGAAAAATAAAATTTCGTATATGTGGCTGTGAAAATCGGATATGAACAAATGAGGTGTCAATTCAGGGGTTTTCGGGGTCACTGAAAACGATGTTGGCCATGGCATTTTGCTCAGGTCACCCATTTCCAAGATGGCCGTCAAATTTCAAAATGGCCGCCCAAAAAAATGGAAATTTCGTATATCTGACTGTGAAAATCGGAAATGAACAAATAAGGTGTCAATTCAGGGGTTTCTTGGGTCACTGAAAACGATGTTGGCCATGGCATTTTGCTCAGGTCACCCATTTCCAAGATGGCGGTCAAATTTCAAAATGGCCGCCAATACAACATTAAGATGTATGACAGAAATTTGGATATAGGTGTAAACTCATTTTTAGATTCAGCTCAGCTTAATCTTATAAAGTGGTATGGATATGTTAATGTGATGAATAGTAGGATGTGACGAATTAACTCCGTCAAACAACAGTGTAGTAAGACATGTTTAATCTAATTTCATTTATTAAGTACACCAAAACAACAATTACTATGAGAAAGTCTTGATATTCCGTCATTTCTTTATTTCCGGTTTTTACTAACGCTGAATTTATCAGTGCACATGGGCACCTTGTTTCGAAATTACAGTATCCTATGTCTTTTCAGATAAAGCAACATGGAGCTAGACTTTAGCCGATGCATCATCTGCCAAGAAAAAACAGCTGAAGAGTTAAGATGTCCCCTTCTCAACCCGTCAGTAGGCGGCGATAAGACATCTGCATATCAGTCATTCTTGACGAATATTGAACAGTTCCGTGAGATTAATCTGCTCCCAACCGGACTGAAGTTTGGGAGTGATCAACCCGTTGACACGTTTGTGAACAATTCTGCGTCGTGGCATAAATCCTGTCATGTACAGTTCAGCAACTACAAACTGGCAAGAGCGAGAAAGCGAAAGGAATCCAATCCACATGAAAATGATAATGAACAATGTAGACAACCTAGTAAGCGGCGCTCAATCAACATGGTAGAACAATGTTTCTTTTGCGAGAAAGGCGCAGACGAGGATAATCCCCTCCACCACGTTTCATCATATGATATGGATACGGGCCTTAAGACTATGATTAGTGAACTGCAGGATACCCAGCTACTTGCTAGGATCGTTGGGTCAGATCTCATAGCCATGGATGCGACATATCATTTAACATGTTTGACCCACCTTCGAAATCGACATCGCAGTCATATGAGACAGTTACAGAAGGCAACAATAAACACTGACGATATAATGAATGAGTCAAGAACATTTGTTGAACTTGCTGGTTATATTGAAATGTCAGTCAATGCTGGCACTCTTATCTTCAAATTATCAGAGTTACACACCCTGTATGTTAATCGGTTTGAGGAGCTGAAAATTATAAAGACTATTAACAAAACCAGATTTAAGGAGCAGTTGCTTGAACGGTTCTCTGATGCACAAGCACAACATGATGGCCGGAACATTGTTATAATATTCAAGGATGGAATGAAAGACATGATTAAAGATGCCCTGAAAAAACGTGACTTTACTGAAGACGCCCTGATACTGGCACAAGCAGCAACAATTGTTAGAAAGGATATCTTTCATCATGAAGGATTCCAATTCATCGGCCAGTTTCCACCTCGTTGTCAGGAGGAATCATTACCATCGAGTCTACAGTGTCTCGTGTCCATGATTGTTAATGGTCCAAATCTGATAGAGAGTAACGATTCACAAGTGTGTCTAACTGTTGGACAAACCATCGTCCACAACGTCAAGAAACGTAAACCCAATTCGCCTACGAAAGTCCGGCACACTCTGGACAGAGAACCTCCACTACCAATTTATATTGGCATAAATATACACGCACTGACTAGAAGTAAAAAGATCATCCAACAGTTACACCAGATGGGTATCAGTGTTTCCTATGACAGGGTGATGCAGATTGAAGAGTGGCTAGCCACAGCTGTATGTGAGAGGTTTGAAGATGATGGTGTAGTGGCTCCAACTATTCTGCGAAAAGGACTCTTTACTGTGGGCGCTCTTGACAATCTCGATCACAATCCAAGTGCAACAACAGCCACGACATCTTTTCATGGCACTGGCATTAGTACATTTCAATTCCCAAGCACTGGGGAACCCGGTGTCATCAGGGAACCTGTCACATTACCGCCATCAAGGGCGCATACTCACTCGCTTCCAGACCATTATGCTTCTGTTCCTGCAGTTTCGTTGAAATCTACTGGTGTTCAGGTATCAGAGAGTAATAGTGAACCTGTTAAGCTTGACCTGGCAGATGCAAAACGTGAAGAATATGACTGGATGGAACATTGTCTTCAACATATCAGTGATGTGGAACTGTGCAAGACGAGTTCACTTACATGGTCTGCTTATTACGCCACTCGACAACAGCCAACATCGGAGCTAACAGCAATATGTGCACTGCTCCCTCTCTTCTATGAAAAATCAGACACACCAGCAATGATTAAACATGGCATGGATGTACATCGGCAGGCAACAGAGTATCTCAACCCAGGACAAATTCCAGTGATTACGTTTGACCAGCCTCTGTTCACGCTCGCCAAGTACGTACAATGGAAATGGCCAGATCTCTATGGCGAGAAAGTATATGTAGTTATGATGGGCGGACTGCACATTGAGAAGGCGCTATGGAACACCGTTGGCGATTTATTAGATGGGTCAGGTTGGACGACAGCTCTCACTGAATCTGAAGTTGCTTCATCTGGAACAGCCGATTCATTCCTGAAGGTATCACACATTACCAGGACTCGGCATGCCCACCAGGTCACTGTTCTTGTTCTTCATAGGCTACTGAATGAAGCATTCAACCAGAGATCTAATGTTGATGAGAGTTTCAGCAACTGGCTGGAACAAATGTGTATGAAATCTCCCACGTTCAAGTTCTGGTACATGATCGCACACTATGAGATTCTGATTCTCATATTTGTTAGAGCCCATCGGGAGAGAAACTTCCCACTGTATTTTACTGTATTAGAGGCACTCGTACCATTGTTCTTTGCGTTAGACCATGTGAACTATTCTCGGTTGTGCCTGTACACATCAGAGACATGAAGGCGCTGCCACAAGAGATCAAAGATGAGTTTGAAACTCGGAATCACTGGACAATCGCAAAGTCGTCACACAAATACTCTGCGATCCCAATAGACCAAGCGCATGAGCAGGAGAATAAAGTGGTGAAAGCATCCGGTGGTGCAGTAGGACTCACTGAGAATCCAGTTGCCTTCAGACGCTAGATGACCGCTGGACCGGAGCTTGCCAGACTTCTGGGACAGTACGAGAATGGATATCTTCATGACGATGATCCGGAAAACCCCGCTAACTTCGAACACCATGAACAGGGACTTGCAGCACAGAAAACTTTCCAGCGACAGGTTGATAGCCTATCTAACACAATACGCACGATGGGAAATCCCTTCCTGGATGACTTCCCAGAGTTGGTAACTCTTGATAGTCGTAACTGCGCGAATGATGCGGTAGTGAATACAATTCGTACACTGGAAGACATAGGCACAAAGAAGTATCAAGAGTATGTGAAGACTGTGCTCGTGGATCGGAGTCACTCCATACATGATACGATCTCAAAGAATTCCCTACCCCTGTTCTCAACAAAGCTCAAAGTCAGATCGAAGGATTGCAAGAAAGTAAAGGTGCTTGAGAACAATGTGGCACTCTTCGGCCAGTTATACATCTCCTTACAACATAGAGATGGTGACATCAGTGAATTCTTTTCCCACGAAGTTCAGTCGTATCCTCCATCCCTATCTGAGTTTGGAAAGCTGAATCTATCTGGTACCAAATGTCATCTGTTACAATGTATCGAGGAGCCGAACCAGACAGAGGCACCTGTTTTCTATGACTGCAAAGTTTTGGATGGTGCGGTGACAGTACATTCATTGCCTGTAACAAATGTCTCAACATTCCAGGAATATGCTGACAATGTGTTTATAACCCATCTGGAACGTCAGCTGCGTGACACAAAGCGAGTGGATGTTGTGTGGGACGAATACCGGCCAGATAGCCTGAAGGAAGGAACCAGGGAGAAACGAGGCAAAGGTTTACGTAGAAAAGTATCAGCTGACACCAAGCTGCCGGGCAACTGGAATGACTTCCTCCGTGATCCAATCAACAAGAAGGAACTCTTTGAATTCTTGTCGTCAAAGGTTGCGGATTGCAGCATCCCTCCTGAGTGTTCGGTATATATCACAGCTGGAGAGCATGTTACATGTGTTGGAACGCAGATCGAAATGTCCAGCTGCAATCAGGAAGAAGCAGACACTAGGATTGTGGTTCACGTGAAGCATGCTTTGGAGAATGGAGCAAAATCTATCCAGGTGCGAACTGTGGACACAGACGTCGTCGTTGTTCTTATCGGTGTGTTTCATGAACTCTCTCAAATAAATGCTGATCTTGATCTCTGGGTAGCATTTGGAACCGGAAAGAACTACACTCATTACAACATCAATGCCATTTGTGCCCATCTTGGTGAACGTAAATCATGTTCCCTGCCCATTTTCCACTCCTTGTCAGGATGTGATACTACATCAGCGTTCAGAGGGAAAGGGAAGAAATCGTTCTGGCAGGCATGGAATGCTTATGAGGAAGTTACTGATGCCTTTGTTCATCTTGCCGCACATCCGTTTGAGCATATTGACTTACATTCTGAATCATTTCAAAGAATCGAGAGACTAGTTGTCGTAGTTTATGACAAAACAAGTAACGCCATGAATGTTAACAGTGCCCGGATGGAGCTGTTCAGCCAGAAAAGGCAAGCTGTTGACAAGATACCACCTACTCAGAATGCACTACTGCAGCACACTAGGAGGGCAGTATACCAGGCTGGCATTTGGACAACATCCATGTTATCTCAGCAAACGAATCCATGTCCAACCGACTATGCGTGGGTGAAAGTTGGGAACTCATGGGAACCTGTCTGGTCTACCATTCCAGAGGCGTCTAAAGCGTGCAGAGAATTCGTGAAATGTGGCTGCAAAAGGGCCTGTACAGTCTGCAAATGCAGCAAGGCAAATCTGACTTGCACATCTCTTTGTCGGTGCACATGTTCATCCAAATAGGTTACATTGACTTTTGAACTGTCTGGTAGACATACATTGTATTGAAACATTGTAGATAGAATTCCTGAATACTACTGGTATGTTCTTAACAGTGACAACATGTGTATTTTCTGTTATATTCGCCTTCATCTTGAAAATTGGTGACCTGAGCAAAATGCCATGACCAGCATCTGTTTCAGTGACCCAAGAAACCCCTGAATTGACACCTTATTTGTTCATTTCCGATTTTCAGTCAGATATACGAAATTTCCATTTTTTGGGCGGCCATTTTGAAATTTGACGGCCATCTTGGAAATGGGTAACCCGAGAAACATGCCGTGACCAGAATCTGTTTCAGTGACCCCGGAAACTACTGAATTGAGACCTCATTTGTTCATTTCTGAGTTTTACAGCCCGATATATGACATTACTTTTTTTTCTGGCGGCCATCTTGGATTTTGGCCTCCATCTTGGAAAATCGGAACCGATCAAGTGGGTTCCACGGATAAAATCAATAGATAGGTCGAAAAGAAACTCCATGCCAAATTTGGTACTTTTGTCCGGCCGGTAACGTTAAATTTGCTAAGCCACCTGACTACTTCCCATGAATCCAACTCAAAATGTTTTTACAAACTCGCGCGTCTTTCGAAGATTCCCACGTTTTTGACGAGACGGGCGATGTTCGTCGGCAGCGGTCTACCCACACTTCGAATCTTAATCATTAACCTGATTGATAACACAAAAGACGGGTATCATTATATTGTCCTTTTGTACGCACACGTTTGCAACAAGCAACAGCACACGGCATTTTTAACACGTACCACAACACGTAATCCTACATAGACATTGCAGACTTAATGCGGAGCCGCTAATCGCTTAGTACCAATGATGTCACAGGTCTCGTGACACTAACCTGTCTTCAAAAAGGGCGAAACTCGGAGCGTGTGCGCTATGATGTATAATCGGCTACTGTAACAAAACGGGACACCCAATAAGTGTAATATTTGAACAGATTGTATACTATATACATATATTTCAGAATATATGCTCTAAAGACACGCTATATTTCACCTTTAAGATAAGTAAAATGAACAGCATTTGATGGTTTAGAACAAAACATTGCAACTTAAGAAGCTCTAGATTACTGTACAACGTTTAACAACGGTATTTAAGCTGGTATAGACAGAATTCAATGATACATCACACATGTGTTAGGTATCAATAAAGAACATACCACGCTCCATAACTCTGCAACATATTTCATATATTATGCTCATTTCTGTACTTCGGCAAATGTTGGTCAACATTTTAATTTTTAAATCTTCTATCTGTTCAACCAGACGGCAGAATGGAATAAAACACTACACAGGTGCTCAGCATCAATAGAGGACATGCCTCACACAATCCTTCTATCTGTTCAACCAGACGGCAGAATGACATCAAACTTTACACAGGTGTTTAGCATCAATAAAGGACATGCCACACAAAAGTGTCTTTCCTATGTTACATAATTTGAGGAAAGTATGCCCCTTTTCATACTTAGACAAATGTTAGTAAAACATTAAATCAAAGTTTCTATCTGTTCAACCAGAAAACATAATGGAATCAAACTGTACACAGCAAGCTACATGCAACTTTCATGAATTTTATTTGAAGGTGTCTCGGTCTTGGTTCAGGCAAAAAGGACCTTATGTATAAACGCTTTCTGTCTGGATGATACAATACTTTTATCATTTTATTTTAATAATATATACTCATAATATTACAGAATATAATTTAAACGGATACTCAATCTAAGTATCATTTAGGAAGGTTATTTTACATGTTTGCCATTTTTCATCAAGACTGTTGCTCAAAGTGGCTATTTCTTTAATATTTTATATAAATACATAAGTCTGTTTTTGAATGCTAATATAGATAATGGTGTATTTAAGCGTTTATAAGAAAATATCAAATATTTGATTTCAAGTATTACACTGAGATCAACTGTTGTCATATTATTTCCAAAGTTAAAAATAAATAATTCCAATTGTCGTTATTTAATTATATACAGGTTAGAATAATGGAATTAGAATAATTGAACAAGTCAAGGTTTTTCCTATATATATACTTTAATGTGTCTTAATTAATTTCCCGAGTGAGTAAATATAATAAGCAATAGTAATGATTAAGTACTTAATATTCAAAATACGCCAGTACATGTACCAACAATCGGTAAATGACTTTATTATCCGTATGATAACCAGATACCATATTATGTGAACAAAAGTACCGCTAAACATGCCTATTAATCCACCACGAATTTTTAAAAGTCACAAATCAATTGCTGACTTAATTGTTTAATTAATTTGTCTGCCTCAGACTTTAAATCAACAATAAACATAGATACCCGTTGTTGAGTGGACAAGTCTTAACCCAGTGAACGAAAACACCACTGACAGTCAAACTACAAGACACGCGGTCCCAGTAAATGAAAACACTTTACTGACGGTCCGTTATACTACTGTGCTTGCATTCTTCACCACAAAAAACGTTTCTAATTAAAATAATTAATACACTTTTTATCACAAAGATAGATACGTAGATTTACCAAGGTGATATATAGGTTACAACCATGACATATACATTTACAAACATGACATTTAAAACATATAACAAACCGTAAATTAAATTAGGGAGGGTTGGGAGGGAATTTTGAAACATACAAAAACTTTTCACTCAGAAAATTTCGAACAATGTTTTTACGTGGGTATAATTTGTATTATATACTACAATTTAGAGGCATTCAGATGCCGATACGGATTAACCCCTTACACAGTATACCAAGACGAATAAGCTAACAACTCAATAGAAACCTCGTCTTTACATAAGAGTAGAAATGTTGAGTTTTATAATTAATCATTATAATATGTTTATTAAAATAAGCCAATTATCGTAACTTAATTATGTACTGGTTAGAATAATGGAATTAGAATAAATAAACAAGTCAATGTTTTTCCTACGTATGTCACAAAATGTCACGGGTAGAGCGTATTGGTCGTACATAGCTATTGTAAGTTGTCAGTTACACCCTCATCTATTGTTCGAGTTGAAACAAATTCACAATATCCATGATATATTCATGTAACACGTAAAAGCTTGCACATTTTAAGTGGCCGCCAGAGAGGCCGTGTCATAAGTTTAGTTTTGTGCTAATGCATGTAAACGTATAGGTTCTATCTTCCTTAAACGGCAAAATTGTATAAGGGGTCTCTCGTGTAGATTCAATACTGCAGACTTAGCCACGTTTGTCACGGACTGAACGTGGGAAATAATGGTTTGGGCGTAATGTTTGCTATAAAACCATTGTCTTCTAGTTCTTGCCGGGATTGATCGATAGTTACTTTGTTTGTAGCAGAGGTTGGACTGCAAAATTCACAAGCAACATGTGGTCAGTATTTATTTTATTAAATTTGATCGTACATTTGTATTCAGTGGGCGGCGCCATCTTGGTTGGCGGTTACGACATTCGGTTAGCTCTGATGTTTCTCAAACATTAACTTTAGACTACCATATGATTTTGAAGTTACTTTATTAGATGTAATTATTGTAATTGATCATTAATTGTAAAACTATATTAATTTGATAACAGTGGATAATAGGTGCATTAGTAAACGTTGGCGTATAACTCAGTGATTGTAATACACGATTGTTAACATTAGTTAACAATGAGATGAGTGACTATGATAAATGTTCGACGCGTATGCATAGCGTTGTATATTGTGGTCATTAGTTGACATGCGTGCATGCATAACTCCGTGAGTGTAATATACGAGTGATTTGATAATGTTTATATTACATGTATTAGGGGCATTGATTAACAGCGACGTACATGGCGTATACATGGCGTTGTACAATATGTATACATTGCTACTCATCATTAATACAGCTTACATATATTTATTGACTAATGATTTGTTTGGGTAATGATAATTATGCAAGACTGTTATGTTTGTTAATCGACATCTAAAACGTATGTATAATTACAGCCTAGGCCATCCAGGGTTGGATATTAGCCATCCAGGTGTGGATGTAAGCCTTCCGGAGTGGCGCTAAGGTTCCACGATTAACGTAACGAGCGGTGGAGACGGTCCCCGTACCTGCGCAGCATGGCCAGGTTTTAGTAGCGACAATCTCCGGGACACAAGGTGGGCCCGTTATCAGTCCTCACTGGAGGAACATCACCCACAATCTCAGTGGAGGTTAACCATCATTGCATCGCGTCATCAACCCTTACAGATGGCATTTGATGATAATCACCTATTGAATTCGCGCATCATCATCTTCATGAGCTCTCGCGCATCACAGATATCGCGCTAGATCATAAATTAACATTGTTATAACTTTAACAACACTTTAGTGTCTCATACATTCAGTATTTATAACAATACTAAGAACGTCTTAAACGTTAATGAGAACATTATTTTCATAGTTCAATTGTGTATTCGCTTGTTTTGTTAGATAATTGTATATATATTTAACATATTTTAAAAGTTGCATTAAACTTATGTAAATGAATTCACCGTCATTGATTATTTCCTGAGTTAGCCCCAACCACTAGGGTCATCCTGTGACAACATATATACTTTAATGCGTCATATTTAATTTCCCGAGTGAGGCAGTATAATAAGTAATAGTAATGATTAAGTACTTAATATTCAAAATACGCCAACCCTCCGGCAAAAATAAAAACAAGCATCAAGCAAAAACAAACAAAAATAAAAATTGACGAACAAACAAAACGGTAACTAATACTAACCCACAACACAGACTAACAAAATAGATTATAACTCATTTAACACGAGAACACAGATCTTACCGTGTTACTTCAAAAGACCTCTCAAATGTCATTCTTCTGGAAATATTCTGAAACATTATAGAAGATCATTTTAGTTAGCAGTAATCCTAAGCATCTTGTAACTCAACAATACATGTGTAACTATATACAATACATTTCATTCCTTGTTAAAATACTCTGAGAATTATACATTCTGCTAAAACGCCTAACAAGCCCTATGGAACTAATGAGTACTCTATCTTGACGTGGCAATAACTTTCAAGAAAAACTTGGTTAATCTGATTGAGCCCTCCATATTTAGATGTAAACCTCCGTTACGATTTGCGAAAAGGTATCTTCTGAAAGAACCACAAGATGTGAATGAGATATATGAATTTTATTATCGTAACCTTGATCTTCTTTCCAAATATAAATGTAATTTAAGGACTCTTCTGCGACAAGGACTATCACAACCTGACTTCTATGGTGATGTAATTTATAAACTTCGTAAGATTCTTGGTCATGATCACTTTCATACTATCTTTGTTAAACTTGTTAAAAAGTTTATCAAAAGAGGTTATGACCCTATCATTTTGCAACGTACTGCATGCTTGGTGGTGGACCCATTTACAGTTCGCCACTATGCTTTCCTCTTTAATTGTACGATGACCGGACAGGCTGTGGACCCTATGATGACGCCTACCTAAAGCCCATTGGGACGGTGGCGTTTGATGTTTGTCCATGTTCTTTCTTGTCGTGCCCTTAATGGTGTATTCTCTTACTGCTCTGGCTTCTGCCAAGTCATTGAGTACCTTCATTGTGGCTTTCTAGGCTATTGTTTTTTTGTTTTATATTTTTACACGAGCATATTTGTGTTTTACTTATATTGCCTATTGATGATGCTGCCTTGTTGGTTAGATTTTAGATCATGGCGGGGATTTCTTTATTTACACTGTCCTGTTTTTATGGGATGACAGTAGGGTAAGTGTGAGGTTTGGTGCACCCTAGAACCGGTTTAAACCCCCAGTGTCCTACTTTGCCACTGACCGTTCCAAGGCGGTAGCCCTATTGTCAACCCTTTTGTGTTTGTGATGTCGTTTGCATTTTTTATTACTTTTGCCTTTTTGTTTGTCTGTTTGCGTGTTTGTTTTTGTGTTTTGTGGTTGACTGTCGTCCTTGAATGCTGCTTTCCCTGTCCGATTTTTTCAACCTTCTTGGTATTATTTTTTCTGTATATTGTCTATTTTCTAAATTACAAAAATATTTAGTGGATTTTTCTCCTTCGACTTTCCATTTCGCTTTTGTTCTTAAAATAATTCCTCTTATTCGTTCATCGCGAATTGTTTTTAATCCTATCTGTAACTGATCAATTTCATTATTAACTGAGAAATCACCATTGTCTATTAAAACATATACTTTTTGATTTTAGCTTCTAATCATGATCTGAAGAGTCTCCCAAAATAGTTGGTCATTTATGCTAAATTCAATTTCTTGCTGTTTATTTTCATTATCCAATCTGTATTGTTCTATGGTTTCAGCAATAGTTTGTTTGATAGTATTAACATATTCAATGTTTGTTAGTAGACTGTTATTAAATTTCCATGTGCCACGGCCTCGTTTTTTGTCAATGAATAAAAAATTAATTGAAATTGCTGAATGGTCAGATTTATAAGAAATATCGATAAAACATTTTTCGACATAGTCTTGAAAGTCGGATGACACAAGAAAATAGTCTAAACGTGCCATCTTATTAAACGGCCCTCTCCAAGTATATCTTTGAACAGTGTCAACTATTCTCCAGATGTCATGTAAGTCTAAACTTTACATAATACTTAAAAGTGTTTTATTTGATTTTATGTTATTTTTGCGATTGTAATTGTATGTGTCCATATCATAATTTAGTGGCACATTCCAGTCGACACCAATAATATAAGAAGTGTTACCAAAACTTTCAACAACAGTAAAGAAATCATGAAAAAATTACAAAGCACGTTTTATCGCTAATTCTAGTTCATGTACAACGACCAATATATCAAAACTATTGACTTCCTGACTTTATACGATGAAAGAACATATTGCATAATATTGCGGTAAGGCCCCCGAGAACTCAGGAATCAATCTGTTTTGGTCTATCAAAATTCTGGAGAAGTTCTTGACAAACTACGGTGTAAGCATTTTCATGCCTCTTCTCTAAGCATCTTCGACTTTGCTACACTGTATACTACACTACCACATAATCTTATCAAAAAAAAATTGCTTCAGCTTATTCAGAAGACATTTGCTAGAGAAGGTACAACTTGTTTGGCTTGTAATAATTTCAGGGCTTTCTTTACTAACGCCCCCATTGATAAGTATAATTTGTGGACTTGTACTGATGTTTGTAGAGCATTATCTTTTCGTCTGGATAACATCTTTATCAGATACGGTAAAACTGTTTACCGCCAGGTTGTTGGTATTCCCATGGGTACTAACTGTGCGCCACTTGTTGCAGATTTGTTTTTGTACTGCTATAAAACAGATATTATGTTGAGTTTGTCACCTGCTAGCCAGGGTGTAATTATTGATGCCTTTAATAATACTTCTCGGTATCTTGATGACATACTCAATATTGATAATCCGTTCTTTGCTCATATGGTTACTAACATTTATCCACTAGAGCTCACGTTGAATAAAGCCAACAGTTCGGATACATTATCAGCATTTCTCGATCTTCATCTCTCGATTTCAAATGATTGTATTCATACTAAAATCTATGACAAGAGAAATGATTTAAATTTTAACATCGTTAACTATCCACACCTGGATGGAGATGTACCTCGTGCTACCTCATACGGGGTGTATATCTCCCAGCACATTCGATTTGCTAGAGCGTGTAATGATGTTATAGTCTTCAATGATCGAAATCAAGTTATTACAAGTAAACTTCTTCAGCAGGGTTTTCTTTATCACAAACAATGTAGATCTTTCTCTAAATTCTACCGCCGCAACGTTGGCCTGCTGGAAAAGTACAACACCAACCTTAAAACACTTCTGCGACTAGGCATATCACAACCCTCATTTTATGGAGATTCGGTCTATAAACTTCGAAAGTTAAAGGGGTCTGACGGGTTTTCCTGACCGCTTTACAAATTTAATCAGGAAGTTCGTCAGAAAAGGATATAACCCTTTGGTTTTACAGCGCACTGCATGTTTAGTGATTGACCCCTCTACAGTCAGTCATTACGCTTCACTTTTCACTTGTGCGATGACTGGACTACCTCTTGGGACTCTATAATTGTACCTACTGAAACCCCAACTAAGGGAGGTGGGTGCATGAGCTTTCGTCCCTCGGGTTTTCAGGTCGTACCCTAGATTGGTTTTCTCGTTAGCTGCAACTACTATGGTTGTTCAGTACGATTCTGGATACATCCTGAAATGTTTATTATTTTGTATGTGTTACTTTAGTTAGTTTCTCTGGATGTGGACTTTACTGTTAGAAAAATCCTTTTGATGGGATGTAGTTTTGTTTACACTGTCTTGTCTATTTGGGCGCTGAAGACAGGGTAATAGCGAGCATTGTGCGCATATAAAATCGATTGAAGTTAACCAGTAGGCCTCATTGCCTACTGACCGTTCCAAGTCGGTAACCCCGTCTTCACCACCCTTTCTGTTGTTTTTTGTCTCTTTCATTGTATTATCAAGTTCTTATTTGCAGTACAGTGCGGACCTACGATGTCATTGCGTTCGGACTCTGTGGTTTCTATAGGACCCTATATCTCATTTTTGTAGTTTGTCTTCATTTGGTCCATTCACTACATTTGCTCCTGAATTGTAATATCTAACACTATGAAATTTCTCAAATTCTCTATGAATTCATTGTTAATTTTGTAACTAAAATGTTTAACAAAATTGCGGTACCCCTACTTGAGCTTGAGAATGAAGAAAATATTGCATCACAGCCTCATTCAGTCCTCCATTTGTTTTCTATCTCTTTAGTTGAATGTGTATCAACAAAAAAAGTAATGTCATATCTATCACTATACCTTGAGAAAATGTCCCTCCTCTTTATTTGATCAGAATATAAACCCCTACAATTTATTCTTCCAAATGTTATATCACTCATAATTTAATAAATAGTGTAGGTTAAATGTATAGTTTGTATCGACTTCATGAATATTGAATCTTAAAAGCTTGATATTCCATGACCTGTATCTGTTTTTTTGATTGCATATAGTAACTGTATAAAGAGCTCATTCTTTTCTATTGACTAAAATAACAATGTTCAAAATAATGTACACAACAATGTCTGTTTTTCTAATATGACAACAATATCTCTTTTTCGTCTCTTTCGTTCTCTGGCTGTGTTAACCTTAGTGTTGGACTCAGTAAATACTGTTATAATAAAGATTACTGTAATCAAAATTAAATATTTATTATTTTATCCAAATCCAACTATAAATATTGAGTATCTCAATTACCAAGAAATATAAAAAGTTCGGACAGGGAAAGTAGCATTCAAGGAGGACAGTCAACCACAAAACTCAGAAACAAACACGCAAACAGACAAACAAGAAGGCAAAGGTAATAATAAATGCAAACGACATCACAAACACAAAAGGGTTGACAACAGGGTTACCGCCTTGGAACGGTCCGTGGCAAAGTAGGCCACTGGGGTTTAAACCGGTTTTAGGGTGCACGAAACCTCACACTTACCCTACTTCATCCCATTTAAACAGGACAGTGTAAATAAAGAAATCCCCGCCATGATCTTATCTCTAACCAACAAGGCAGCATCAATAGGCAATATATGTAAAACACAAATATGCTCGTGTAAATATAATACAAAAAAAACCAATAGCCTAGAAAGCCACAATGAAGGAACTCGATGACTCAACACCAACCTTAAAACACTTCTGCGACTAGGCATATACCACAACCTTCATTTTATGGAGATGTGGTCTATAAACTTCGAAAGTTAAAGGGGTTTGACGGGTTTCCTGACCGCTTTACAAATTTAATCAGGAAGTTCGTCAGAAAAGGATATAACCCCTTAGTTTTACAGCGCACTGCATGTTTAGTGATTGACCCCTGTACAGTTAGTCATTACGCTTCACTTTTCACTTGTGCGATGACTGGACTACCTCTTGGGACTCTATGATTGTACCTACTGAAACCCCAACTAAGGGAGGTGGATGCATGAGCTTTCGTCCCTCGGGTTTTCTGGTCGTACCCTAGATTGGTTTTCTCTTTAGCTGCAACTACTATGGTTGTTCAGTACGATTCTGGATACAACCTGAGATGTTTATTATTTTGTATGAATATCTTTAGTTGGTTTCTCTGGATGTGGACTTTATTGTTAGAGTTTTTCTTTTGATGGGATGTAGTTTTGTTTACACTGTCTTGTCTATTTGGTCGCTGAAGACAGCATAATAGCGAGGATTGTGCGCATATAAAATCGATTCAAGCTAACCAGTATGCCTTATTGCCTACTGACCGTTCCAAGTCGGTAACCCTGTCTTCACCACCCTTCCTGTTGTTTTTTGTCTCTTTCATTGTAGTTTCAAGTCCTTGTTTGCAGTACAGTGCGGACCTACGATGCCATTGCGTTCGAACGCTGTGGTTTCTATAGGACCCTATATATCATTTGGCAGAAGCCAGAGCAACAAGAGAATAAACCATTAAGGGCATGACAAGTAAGATCATAGACAAACAATTACAAAAATGAGATATAGGGTCCTATAGAAACCACAGCGTCCGAGCGCAAAGGCATCGTAGGTCCGCATATGTAGTCTAAGTACTTTGATTTATAAATGTACATAGGTAAACTAGTCAGACCGGTAACACCTCAGTAAATCATAAATATAGATTGGATGTGAGTGTAATTGTATTTGGAATTTGCAATGTAGTTAAATGTGAGAATAATTAGACTTTTATCACGTGAATTATATTCTTGTAGTAAGATAGACATTATTGTAATTGTAGGTGGCTTATGTGATGTCCGGGATGGTCAAGAACAATAGTTAGACATGGGAACCTGTGTGGTCCCGTACCGAAACCACAGCGTCCGAGCGCAAAGTCATCGTAGGTCCGCATATGTACTCTAAGTACTTTGATTTATAAATGTACATAGGTAAACTAGTCAGACCGGTTACACCTCAGTAAATCCTAAATATAGATTGGGTGTGTGTGTAATTGTATTTAGAAGTTGAAGATGGGCACGAGAGACAGAGATATATTATAAGTTTTCCCGTCACTAGCCTGTAGTTATAGTAGTTATTTAAGTAAATCGCGTGGAATTTGCAATGTAGTTAAATGTGAGAATAATTAGACTTTTATCGCGTGAATTATATTCTTGTAGTAAGATAGACATTAGTGTAATTGTAGGTGGCTTATGTGATGTCCGGGATGGTCAAGAACAATAGTTAGACATGGGAACCAATTGTTATCCATACCTGAGTGGGGATATCCCAGTGGACTTGGATATATATACTTACGTAATGACTCCTGAGTGGACGTGTACATATACCTGTGTGGTCCGTACCGTTACCTACGTGGTGATTCCTGAGTCGACGTTTACCTATACCTGTGTGGTCCCGTACCGTTACCTAAGTGGTGATTCCTGAGTAGACGTGTACATATACCTGTGTGGTCCCGTACCGTTACCTAAGTTGTTGTTCCTGAGTAGACGAACTTATATATTAGTGGTTCCGTAACACTACTTGAGCTGTAGTGCCTAAGTGGTTTTCTTGACTATACCTGAGTGGTATCATCGTAATAGAATAGTATTTTCTAACTCAAATGGTGTGACGCGCGAGATACATTCGTTTACATTTGTTTGTGACTGTGCATTACATGAATGTCTATTTGAGGCTAGTTTATAGTTTAATAGACTTTGTCACAAAATGTCACGGGTAGAGCGTACTGGTCGTACATAGCTCTTGTAAGTTATCGGTTACACCCAAATCTATTGTTCGAGTTGAAACAATTTCATAATATTCATGATCTATCCATGTAACACGTAAAAGCGTGCACATTTTAAGTGGCCGCCAGAGAGGCCGTGTCATAAGTTTAGTTTTGTGCTAATGCATGTAAACGTATAGGTATATTTTCCTTAAACGGCAAAATTGTATAAGGGGCCTCTCGTGTAGATTCAATACTGCAGATTTAGCCACGTTTGTCACGGACTAAACGGGGGTAATAATGATTTGGGCGTAATGTTTGCTATAAAACCCATTGTCTTCTAGCTCTCGCCGGGATGATCGATAGTACTTTGTTGGAACAGAGATTGGACGGCAAAATTCATAGGCAACATGTGGTTAGCAGTTTTATTAAACTTTTATCGTACATTTGTATTCAGTGGGCGGCGCCATCTTGTTTGGCGGTTACGACATCCGGTTAGAATTGATGTTTCTCAAACATAACTTTAGACTAGCATATGATTTTGAAGTTACTTTATTAGATGTAATTATTGTAATTGATCATTAATTGTAAAACAATATTAATTTGATAACAGTGGATAATAGGTGCATTAGTTAACGTTGGCATATAACTCAGTGATTGTAATACACGATTGTTAACATTAGTTAAAAATGAGAGGAGTGACAAGAATAAATGTTCGACGCGTATGCATAGCGTTGTATAATGTGGCCATTAGTTGACATGCGTGCATGCATAACTCAGTGAGTGTAATATATGAGTAATTTGATCATGTTTATATTATATGTATTAGGGGCATTGATTAACAGCGACGTACATAGCGTATACATGGCGTTGTAGAATATGTATACATTGCTACTCATCATTAGTACAGCTTACATATATTGATTGAATAATGATTTGTTTGGGTAATGATAATTATGCAATTTGATCTATTTGGTCGCTGAAGACAGCATAATAGCGAGGATTGTGCGCATATAAAATCGATTCAAGCTAACCAGTATGCCTTATTGCCTACTGACCGTTCCAAGTCGGTAACCCTGTCTTCACCACCCTTTCTGTTGTTTTTTGTCTCTTTCATTGTAGTTTCAAGTCCTTGTTTGCAGTACAGTGCGGACCTACGATGCCATTGCGTTCGAACGCTGTGGTTTCTATAGGACCCTATATATCATTTGGCAGAAGCCAGAGCAACAAGAGAATAAACCATTAAGGGCATGACAAGTAAGATCATAGACAAACAATTACAAAAATGAGATATAGGGTCCTATAGAAACCACAGCGTCCGAGCGCAAAGGCATCGTAGGTTCGCATATGTAGTCTAAGTACTTTGATTTATAAATGTACATAGGTAAACTAGTCAGACCGGTTACACCTCAGTAAATCATAAATATAGATTGGATGTGAGTGTAATTGTATTTGGAATTTGCAATGTAGTTAAATGTGAGAATAATTAGACTTTTATCACGTGAATTATATTCTTGTAGTAAGATAGACATTATTGTAATTGTAGGTGGCTTATGTGATGTCCGGGATGGTCAAGAACAATAGTTAGACATGGGAACCTGTGTGGTCCCGTACCGAAACCACAGCGTCCGAGCGCAAAGTCATCGTAGGTCCGCATATGTACTCTAAGTACTTTGATTTATAAATGTACATAGGTAAACTAGTCAGACCGGTTACACCTCAGTAAATCCTAAATATAGATTGGGTGTGTGTGTAATTGTATTTAGAAGTTGAAGATGGGCACGAGAGACAGAGATATATTATAAGTTTTCCCGTCCCTAGACTGTAGTTATAGTAGTTATTTAAGTAAATCGCGTGGAATTTGCAATGTAGTTAAATGTGAGAATAATTAGACTTTTATCGCGTGAATTATATTCTTGTAGTAAGATAGACATTAGTGTAATTGTAGGTGGCTTATGTGATGTCCGGGATGGTCAAGAACAATAGTTAGTCATGGGAACCAATTGTTATCCATACCTGAGTGGGGATATCCCAGTGGACTTGGATATATATACTTACGTAATGACTCCTGAGTGGACGTGTACATATACCTGTGTGGTCCCGTACCGTTACCTAAGTGGTGATTCCTGAGTCGACGTGTACCTATACCTGTGTGGTCCCGTACCGTTACCTAAGTGGTGATTCCTGAGTAGACGTGTACATATACCTGTGTGGTCCCGTACCGTTACCTAAGTTGTTGTTCCTGAGTAGACGAACTTATATATTAGTGGTTCCGTAACACTACTTGAGCTGTAGTGCCTAAGTGGTTTTCTTGACTATACCTGAGTGGTATCATCGTAATAGAATAGTATTTTCTAACTCAAATGGTGTGACGCGCGAGATACATTCGTTTACATTTGTTTGTGACTGTGCATTACATGAATGTCTATTTGAGGCTAGTTTATAGTTTAATAGACTTTGTCACAAAATGTCACGGGTAGAGCGTACTGGTCGTACATAGCTCTTGTAAGTTATCGGTTACACCCAAATCTATTGTTCGAGTTGAAACAATTTCATAATATTCATGATCTATCCATGTAACACGTAAAAGCGTGCACATTTTAAGTGGCCGCCAGAGAGGCCGTGTCATAAGTTTAGTTTTGTGCTAATGCATGTAAACGTATAGGTATATTTTCCTTAAACGGCAAAATTGTATAAGGGGCCTCTCGTGTAGATTCAATACTGCAGATTTAGCCACGTTTGTCACGGACTGAACGGGGGTAATAATGATTTGGGCGTAATGTTTGCTATAAAACCCATTGTCTTCTAGCTCTCGCCGGGATGATCGATAGTACTTTGTTGGAACAGAGATTGGACGGCAAAATTCATAGGCAACATGTGGTTAGCAGTTTTATTAAACTTTTATCGTACATTTGTATTCAGTGGGCGGCGCCATCTTGTTTGGCGGTTACGACATCCGGTTAGAATTGATGTTTCTCAAACATAACTTTAGACTAGCATATGATTTTGAAGTTACTTTATTAGATGTAATTATTGTAATTGATCATTAATTGTAAAACAATATTAATTTGATAACAGTGGATAATAGGTGCATTAGTTAACGTTGGCATATAACTCAGTGATTGTAATACACGATTGTTAACATTAGTTAAAAATGAGAGGAGTGACAAGAATAAATGTTCGACGCGTATGCATAGCGTTGTATAATGTGGCCATTAGTTGACATGCGTGCATGCATAACTCAGTGAGTGTAATATATGAGTAATTTGATCATGTTTATATTACATGTATTAGGGGCATTGATTAACAGCGACGTACATAGCGTATACATGGCGTTGTAGAATATGTATACATTGCTACTCATCATTAGTACAGCTTACATATATTGATTGAATAATGATTTGTTTGGGTAATGATAATTATGCAATTTGATCTATTCGGTCGCTGAAGACAGCATAATAGCGAGGATTGTGCGCATATAAAATCGATTCAAGCTAACCAGTATGCCTTATTGCCTACTGACCGTTCCAAGTCGGTAACCCTGTCTTCACCACCCTTTCTGTTGTTTTTTGTCTCTTTCATTGTAGTTTCAAGTCCTTGTTTGCAGTACAGTGCGGACCTACGATGCCATTGCGTTCGAACGCTGTGGTTTCTATAGGACCCTATATATCATTTGGCAGAAGCCAGAGCAACAAGAGAATAAACCATTAAGGGCATGACAAGTAAGATCATAGACAAACAATTACAAAAATGAGATATAGGGTCCTATAGAAACCACAGCGTCCGAGCGCAAAGGCATCGTAGGTTCGCATATGTAGTCTAAGTACTTTGATTTATAAATGTACATAGGTAAACTAGTCAGACCGGTTACACCTCAGTAAATCATAAATATAGATTGGATGTGAGTGTAATTGTATTTGGAATTTGCAATGTAGTTAAATGTGAGAATAATTAGACTTTTATCACGTGAATTATATTCTTGTAGTAAGATAGACATTATTGTAATTGTAGGTGGCTTATGTGATGTCCGGGATGGTCAAGAACAATAGTTAGACATGGGAACCTGTGTGGTCCCGTACCGAAACCACAGCGTCCGAGCGCAAAGTCATCGTAGGTCCGCATATGTACTCTAAGTACTTTGATTTATAAATGTACATAGGTAAACTAGTCAGACCGGTTACACCTCAGTAAATCCTAAATATAGATTGGGTGTGTGTGTAATTGTATTTAGAAGTTGAAGATGGGCACGAGAGACAGAGATATATTATAAGTTTTCCCGTCCCTAGCCTGTAGTTATAGTAGTTATTTAAGTAAATCGCGTGGAATTTGCAATGTAGTTAAATGTGAGAATAATTAGACTTTTATCGCGTGAATTATATTCTTGTAGTAAGATAGACATTAGTGTAATTGTAGGTGGCTTATGTGATGTCCGGGATGGTCAAGAACAATAGTTAGACATGGGAACCAATTGTTATCCATACCTGAGTGGGGATATCCCAGTGGACTTGGATATATATACTTACGTAATGACTCCTGAGTGGACGTGTACATATACCTGTGTGGTCCCGTACCGTTACCTAAGTGGTGATTCCTGAGTCGACGTGTACCTATACCTGTGTGGTCCCGTACCGTTACCTAAGTGGTGATTCCTGAGTAGACGTGTACATATACCTGTGTGGTCCCGTACCGTTACCTAAGTTGTTGTTCCTGAGTAGACGAACTTATATATTAGTGGTTCCGTAACACTACTTGAGCTGTAGTGCCTAAGTGGTTTTCCTGACTATACCTGAGTGGTATCATCGTAATAGAATAGTATTTTCTAACTCAAATGGTGTGACGCGCGAGATACATTCGTTTACATTTGTTTGTGACTGTGCATTACATGAATGTCTATTTGAGGCTAGTTTATAGTTTAATAGACTTTGTCACAAAATGTCACGGGTAGAGCGTACTGGTCGTACATAGCTCTTGTAAGTTATCGGTTACACCCAAATCTATTGTTCGAGTTGAAACAATTTCATAATATTCATGATCTATCCATGTAACACGTAAAAGCGTGCACATTTTAAGTGGCCGCCAGAGAGGCCGTGTCATAAGTTTAGTTTTGTGCTAATGCATGTAAACGTATAGGTATATTTTCCTTAAACGGCAAAATTGTATAAGGGGCCTCTCGTGTAGATTCAATACTGCAGATTTAGCCACGTTTGTCACGGACTGAACGGGGGTAATAATGATTTGGGCGTAATGTTTGCTATAAAATCCATTGTCTTCTAGCTCTCGCCGGGATGATAGATAGTACTTTGTTGGAACAGAGATTGGACGGCAACATTCATAGGCAACATGTGGTTAGTAGTTTTATTAAACTTTTATCGTACATTTGTATTCAGTGGGCGGCGCCATCTTGTTTGGCGGTTACGACATCCGGTTAGAATTGATGTTTCTCAAACATAACTTTAGACTAGCATATGATTTTGAAGTTACTTTATTAGATGTAATTATTGTAATTGATCATTAATTGTAAAACAATATTAATTTGATAACAGTGGATAATAGGTGCATTAATTAACGTTGGCATATAACTCAGTGATTGAAATACACGATTGTTAACATTAGTTAAAAATGAGAGGAGTGACAAGAATAAATGTTCGACGCGTATGCATAACGTTGTATAATGTGGTCATTAGTTGACATGCGTGCATGCATAACTCAGTGAGTGTAATATATGAGTAATTTGATCATGTTTATATTACATGTATTAGGGGCTTTGATTAACAGCGACGTACATAGCGTATACATGGCGTTGTAGAATATGTATACATTGCTACTCATCATTAGTACAGCTTACATATATTGATTGAATAATGATTTGTTTGGGTAATGATAATTATGCAAGATTGTTATGTTTGTCAACCGACATCTAAAACGTATGTATAATTACAGCCTAAGCCATCCAGGATATAAGCCATCCAGGGTTGGAGTTAGCCATCTAGGTTTGGATATCCAGGAGTGGAGCTTAGCTTCCACGATTAACGTTTACGAGCGGTGGAGACGGTCCCCGTACCTGCTCAGCACGGCCAGGTTTTACTAACGACAACCCCCGGGACACAAGGTGGGCCCGTTACCAATCCTCACTGGAGGAATATCACTCACAATCTCAGTGGAGGTTAACTATCATTGCATCGTGTCATTAACCCTTACAGAAGGCATTTGATGACAATCATCCATTGAATTCGCGCATCATCATCTTCATGAGCTCTCGCGCATCACAGTTATCGCGCTAGATCAACATTGTTATAGCTTTAACAACACTTTAGTGTCTTAGACATTCAGTATTTATAACAATACTAAGAACGTCTTAAACGTTCATGAGAACATTCTTTTCATAGTTCATTTGTGTATTCGCTTTTTTTTTTTAGATAATTGTATATATATTAAACATATTTTAAAAGTTGCATTAAACTTATGTAAATGCATTCACCGTCATTGATTCTTTCCTGAGTTAGCCCAACCACTAAGGTCATCCTGTGACAACTGGTTTTCAGAGTAGTGGGATTTTGGGCGACTACGGAGGGAAAGAATCAATAAGTGATCTTTATTATGATATACTAAATCTCTACTTATTATTTTAGAATTGTGTACCACCCTCTGATCCATCAAGGCGACTGTCGACGATCACGGCCACAGCTTGGAAGACAAGTCAAGACATGACAAGGGTAGAGTGAGTCCAAACTGTTGCTTTGTCCGTTCTTTCCTTGGCGCGAGGTCGCAGTGGTCTACACGAGTGGGTCTGAGGCACTTTTGCTCAAAAATTTGGGTGTTTGTTTTTACCTCCCTTGATATACACATAGTATCCAATTAGGTTGGCGAACAAGACGTTCTACTAATGTTGTGACACTCGAGTATACTTATATTGATGGGAGAAGTAAATATACATGTACATGTTATACACATTTCGATGATTGTTTAAGGTTTATGTCCAATATCAAATTAAGATATTTTATGTAGTGTATATGTTTTGTGGAAGCTAGATACTATCTATAGATAGCCGTTAGTAGTCAGCGCTAGTACAAATGTGTATGTAACTTGTCCTATGATGATGCCCAGGTATTTACTGAGGACACAGTGACTTACCATTAGTAGTTAGTTGAGTAGAATTATTAGTGACGTGTGTATTGTAATTATTGTAGTGGGTAGTTCACAATGTCTATAACCATGACGTCCATAAAGGATCTTACGGAAATGGGTAAGGAGTTAGGGTATGCTGGAGAGGAGCTTAGAACTTTTGTAAAAAACGAACAGGCTATGGAAAGGGAATTTAGACTTAAGGAAAGAGAATTAGCAAAGCAGGAAAGAGATGAAGAAAGTAGAATAGCTAAAGAGAAGCTAGAAACTGAGAAAGATAGGTTAGAAGTAGAAAGTAGATTAGCTAAAGAGAAGCTAGAATTCGAAAGTAGGTTAGCTAAAGAGAAGCGAGATGAAGAAAGTAGACTAGCCACAGAGAAGCTAGAATTAGAAAGTAGATTGGCTAAAGTGAAGCGAGATGAAGAAAGTAGACTAGCCACAGAAAAGTTAGAATTAGAAGGTAGGTTAGCTAAAGAGAAGTGAGATGATGAAAGTAGATTAGTAAGGGAGAAGCAAGAGTTAGAACATGAGAGGTTCGAAACAGATGGTAGACTAGCTAAGGCTAAGACAACGATGGAGAGGGAGAAATCAGAGTTTGAGCATAAGTTAGCTTTAAAGTTGGAAGCAGCTAACACACAGAGTAAGGAAAGTAAAACTGAAGGGAAAGATAGTTATTCTGGGAAGTTAAAAGGTTCGAAGTTACCATACTTTGATGCTGACAAAGATAACATGGACAGTTACTTGTTACTGTTCGAGCGTTATGCTGAGTTACAGGAATGGACCAAAAATAAGTGGGCAGTTTATTTAAGTGCGTTATTGAGAGGCAAGGCCTTATATGTATTTTCTAGATTACCTAGTGTAGATGCTATTGACTATGACAAGTTAAAGGATGCTCTTTTAAAGAGATTTGAGTTAACTGAAGAAGGTTTTAGAAAGCGGTTTAGAGTTTGTCTGCCTGAGAAAGGCGAGTCATTTATTCAGTTTATTAGTAGGTCTAGAAATTACTTAGATAGGTGGTTAGAGTTAAAGAAGGTAGCGCAGACTTATCAGGGCCTCATAGATGTCTTGTTGCGGGACCAGCTATTCAATGTTTGTAGTAGAGATCTGTTCTTATTTCTTAAAGAAAGAAAACTACCTAGTGTAGATGAAATGGCAACTCAAGCAGATCAGTTTGCCGAGGCTAGAGGTGGAGCTCATAATGTAGTGTCGAAAGACAGAACTTTTAGAGATAGGCAAGGGGGCGATCATAAACAGAAAGGCCAGAGTGGAAACTATAAAGGTGGAGGTAGTTCGATGGGTGCTAGAGGAGGTAGCAATAGTGGTAACATAGGTAGACCTTTTATTCGTTGTCGTCACTGTAATGGGAATCATGTTTCACATGAGTGTAGGAAAGCGGTGAAAGTGTCCGCTGTCGTAGACAATTTTAGTGACAATAGTAGAGTGGACAACAATGTAGGTAGTCCAAACCAAGGTTTTAACAACCCATGGAATTTCGGTAGAGGTAGAGGTGGTCAAAACCGAGGTAGAGGTAGAGGCAGAGGTAGTAATAGTCCGGTTATTAAAACCGAGAGTAGTAGCTGTTGTGTTAAAGCGGATGGTGTAATGGCGAAGATCGGAACATGTCTCTTTCCGTATGCAAATCTTCCAACGGCAGATGGTAGAGTGAATGGCACGGACGTAATTGTAATGAGGGATACAGGTTGTACAGGTGTGGTAGTTAGGCGTAGTTTAGTTACGGATGACCAGTTGGTAGGTAAACAGTCACCGTGTATGTTGTTAAATAAGTCGGTAGAGCACGTGCCAATAGCGAGAATATATGTAGAAACACCTTTCTTTAAAAGGACTACAGAGGCACTATGTATGGATGACCCGATGTATGATTTAACGATAGGGAACATAGAAGGTTCAGCACTTCCGGTAATGTCCGATTTTAGAAGTAGCATAAGTAATGCCGTAGAGACTAGAGCGCAGGTTCAGAAGCAAGCTCAGGCTTATAGAAAATTAAAGGTTCCTGCAGCCGTAGGTGACATATCTAAAGCGGAGTTTATAGAAGCACAAACTCAAGACGAGTCATTAGGTCCTTGTAAGGTGAAGGCCAAGGATGGTGTAGTGAAGAAGTGTAAAGTGTTCGGTAGTTGTAAGTTTGTACATAAGAATAGGTTATTGTACAGAGAATTTGAAGATAGTGGTAGTAGACAGTTTCACCAATTAGTGGTACCTACCCAGTATAGAACGACAGTGCTTAAGGTAGCTCATGAGTCGATTATGGGAGGTCATTTAGGCGTAAAGAAAACGTCAGATAGAGTATTGGCAGAATTTTATTGGCCAGGCGTTAGTGGAGATGTAACTAGGTATTGTAGGTCCTGCGATGTATGCCAAAGGACAGTACCAAAAGGTCGAGTGACCAAAGTACATTTAGGTCAGATGCCACTGATAGATACACCATTTAAACGGGTAGCCGTAGACATAGTTGGACCAATTTTTCCAGTGTCGGAGAGGAAAAATAGGTACATTTTAACCATGGTAGACTATGCAACTAGGTATCCGGAGGCAGTAGCATTGCCATCAATTGAAACTGAGAGAGTAGCTGAGGCATTAGTTGATATGTTCAGTAGGCTAGGTGTACCAGAGGAAATGCTGACTGATTGTGGGTCACAGTTTACGTCAGAACTTATGGCTGAAGTAAGCAGGTTATTGTCTTTGCGTCAAATCATGACAACACCATATCACCCTATGTGTAACGGGTTAGTCGAACGATTTAACGGGACGTTAAAGGCAATGTTACGGTGTATGTGTACCGAGAGACCCAAAGATTGGGACAAGTATCTCAATGCTTTATTGTTTGCATTTAGAGAGGTTCCACAAGAGAGTTTAGGATTTTCTCCGTTTGAGTTATTGTACGGTAGGTCAGTTAGAGGTCCCATGAGGATTCTTATAGAGATGTGGGCAGGTGAAGTAGATAGTGATGAGGTTAAGACTAAATATCAGTATGTTTTAGATCTGAAGGAGAAACTAGAGGAGACTTGTAAGATAGCTCAAAGTCAGTTAGTTAAGGCAAGTACCAAGTATAAACGGTACTATGACCAGAAAACTAGAGCTAGGAAGTTTAAGATAGATGACCAGGTGTTACTGTTACTCCCGACCGACAATAACAAGTTGTTATTACAATGGAAAGGTCCGTTTTACGTTAGAGGGATAGTGAACACTATGGATTACCGTATCGAGATAAACGGAAAGTTAAAGACCTTTCATGCGAATATGCTGAAAGAGTATATCAGTAGAACCGATAATGGGCAACAAGGGGTGTTAACCGTAGTTAATGTTGCAGTTATTGAGGATAGTGAGGAAGACAGTAGTGCGGACACTAGTCCCATGTATTTTCCCACTAGTGTAGGTAGGGAGACAACAGCCGATGTAGACATATCGGGCATGCTTAGTGTAGAGCAGCAACGAGAGATGGGTAGTTTACTCTCGGAGTTCAGTGATGTCTTGTCCGAAAACCCGGGGCAGACAGATGGAGTGCAACATGATATTGTACTCACATCAAGGGGAACCAATTAGAATTAAGGGGTATCCCATTCCATTTCACTCCCGATCAATTGTTGATGAGGAGGTGAAAGACAAGTTGAAATTGGGTGTCATCGAACCTTCAAACGCCCCATTTTCATCCCCAGTCGTACTTATTAAGAAGAAAGATGGGTCAATTCGATTCTGCATCGATTTTAGGCAGCTCAATAAACGTACCATCTTTGATGCAGAGCCAATGCCTAATATTGAGGAGGTATTCTCTAAACTTGCGGGATATTCGCATTTCTCCAAGTTAGACCTCAGTAAAAGTTATTGGCAAGTCCAACTTTCAGACCGAGCTAAAGAGATGACCTCCTTCGAAACTTCGCAAGGACTTTTTAAGTTCAAGGTCATGCCCTTTGGTCTCGTAAACGCCCCCAGCAACATTCTGTAGGTTAATGAGGAAAGTCCTGAAGGATTTGTCCAACACAGACAGTTTTGTAGATGACATCCTGGTGTTTACAACAACATTTAAAGACCATATTAAGGCTCTACGTAATCCGTTGGAACGGCTAAGCCGGTTTAAACTGACTGCAAAACCTAGCAAGTGTCACATAGGTTACGCAGATATAGAATGTCTGGGTCATGTTGTCGGGAGGGACCAGAAATTGAAACCCAACCCCGACAAGGTTAAGGCAATTCAGGAAGCACCCAGACCCGAGACAAAGAAACAAGTTAGGTCATTTTTAGGGTTGGCGGGTTTTACAGGAAGTTTATTCCAAACTTTTCGGCTATAGCTGCACCTTTGTCAGACTTGACAAAGAAAGGTCAACCCAATAGGATAACTTGGGGGGGGGGGGGGGAGCCAGGAGCGAGCTTTTGTCTCTTTAAAGGGGAGTCTGGTCAAAACCCCAATACAAAAATTACCTGAACTTGACCAGGAGTTTATCCTCAGAACGGATGCCTCCGATATCGGGGTGGGTGCAGTCCTACTGCAAGAGCAAGATGGGTGTAGTCTCCCCGTGGCTTACGCAAGTCGGAAACTATTACCTCGGGAATGTAACTACTCTGTTATCGAAAGGGAGTGTCTTGCAGTAGTGTGGGGTGTCAGTAAATTCCACCGATATGTTTTTGGTAAGGAATTTGTCTTGGAGACTGACCACCAACCGTTAGCTTATATGAATAAAGCAAAGGTAGCTAACAGTAGGTTAATTAGGTGGGCACTGACTCTGCAGCCTTACCGGATGAAAATTAAAGCGATCCGAGGAAAGGACAATATTGGGGCAGACTATTTAAGTCGCCGCACATAATGACCGGTACACTATTGTAGTGTTTTGTACAATAGTAGTATATGTTACGACAGGGTAGTGTACAATTGTAGAATAGTGTTGAAATTGTAATTACATATTATAGTTAGGTTATAACTGCAGTGGATGTTTTCCGGAAGACGGTCGTTGTACTGGCTGAAGGTTGCATCCCTCAGTAGTAATAGTTAACATACTCAAGCGATTGAGCGATCAGCTTGTACGTTTTGTCGCTCATTTGCTCAGCAGAATTAATAGTTTCTTAACGTGTAAATATTAATTATCATTTTGTTGAATTTTAAAAGTGTAGCACTTTCTTTAAGTGGGAAGATGTTGTCACAAAATGTCACGGGTAGAGCGTACTGGTCGTACATAGCTCTTGTAAGTTATCGGTTACACCCAAATCTATTGTTCGAGTTGAAACAATTTCACAATATTCATGATCTATCCATGTAACACGTAAAAGCGTGCACATTTTAAGTGGCCGCCAGAGAGGCCGTGTCATAAGTTTAGTTTTGTGCTAATGCATGTAAACGTATAGGTATATTTTCCTTAAACGGCAAAATTGTATAAGGGGCCTCTCGTGTAGATTCAATACTGCAGATTTAGCCACGTTTGTCACGGACTGAACGGGGGAAATAATGATTTGGGCGTAATGTTTGCTATAAAACCCATTGTCTTCTAGCTCTCGCCGGGATGATCGATAGTACTGTGTTGGAACAGAGATTGGACGGCAAAATTCATAGGCAACATGTGGTTAGTAGTTTTATTAAACTTTTATCGTACATTTGTATTCAGTGGGCGGCGCCATCTTGTTTGGCGGTTACGACATCCGGTTAGCATTGATGTTTCTCAAACATAACTTTAGACTAGCATATGATTTTGAAGTTACTTTATTAGATGTAATTATTGTAATTGATCATTAATTGTAAAACAATATTAATTTGATAACAGTGGATAATAGGTGCATTAGTTAACGTTGGCATATAACTCAGTGATTGTAATATACGATTGTTAACATTAGTTAACAATGAGAGGAGTGACAAGAATAAATGTTCGACGCGTATGCATAGCGTTGTATAATGTGGTCATTAGTTGACATGCGTGCATGCATAACTCAGTGAGTGTAATATATGAGTAATTTGATCATGTTTATATTACATGTATTAGGGGCATTGATTAACAGCGACGTACATAGCGTATACATTGCGTTGTAGAATATGTATACATTGCTACTCATCATTAGTACAGCTTACATATATTGATTGAATAATGATTTGTTTGGGTAATGATAATTATGCAAGATTGTTATGTTTGTCAACCGACATCTAAAGAAATATAAAAAGATCGGACAGGGAAAGCAGCATTCAAGGAGGACAGCCAACCACAAAACATAGAAACAAACACGCAAACAGACAAACAAGAAGGCAAAAGCAATAATAAATGCAAACGACATCACAAACACAAAAAGGATTGACAATAAAACGTATGTATAATTACAGCCTAAGCCATCCAGGATATAAGCCATCCAGGGTTGGAGTAAGCCATCTAGGTTTGGATATCCAGGAGTGGAGCTAAGCTTCCACGATTAACGTTTACGAGCGGTGGAGACGGTCCCCGTACCTGCTCAGCACGGCCAGGTTTTACTAACGACAACCCCCGGGACACAAGGTGGGCCCGTTACCAGTCCTCACTGGAGGAATATCACTCACAATCTCAGTGGAGGTTAACTATCATTGCATCGCGTCATCAACCCTTACAGAAGGCATTTGATGACAATCATCCATTGAATTCGCGCATCATCATCTTCATGAGCTCTCGCGCATCACAGTTATCGCGCTAGATCAACATTGTTATAGCTTTAACAACACTTTAGTGTCTTAGACATTCAGTATTTATAACAATACTAAGAACGTCTTAAACGTTCATGAGAACATTCTTTTCATAGTTCATTTGTGTATTCGCTTGTTTTTTTTAGATAATTGTATATATATTAAACATATTTTAAAAGTTGCATTAAACTTATGTAAATGCATTCACCGTCATTGATTCTTTCCTGAGTTAGCCCAACCACTAAGGTCATCCTGTGACAGACTTATAGCAACCTATAAGTTATAGGACATGATACGGATTATATCTACTGCCAATTATTAAACAACTATGTTATAATTAGTTAATTGTATGTGAGGCTATGTATGTATGAGTGTTTATATGAGGTTGTATAGTATTCTTTGATTAAATATTTTATGTCATTTTTTATATACTCTAGTCTCTTTATTTAACCTACCAGATATAATATTAAGAACTTTGGATTCACAAACTAACTAAAGAAATACTTACAAACTAATAAAACATTTCAGGATGTATCCAGAATCGTATTGAACAACCATTGTAGTTGCAGCTAAAGAGAAAACCAATCTAGGGTACGACCAGAAAACCCGAGGGACCAAACCTTGACATTCAAATAAAAGTGAACTAATTCGTGTTTATTGACACAAACCCATTTTACCTGGGCAGTCATAATGAATAACAATGAACACAATATGTTTTAAGATTATAACTTATAAAGTTGAAACATTAAGCTAGAATTATAAAGTTGAAAACTTAAGCTAGCATTATAAAAAGAAATATAAAAAGATCGGACAGGGAAAGTAGCATTCAAGGAGGACAGTCAACCACAAAACACAGAAACAAACACGCAAACAGACAAACAAGAAGGCAAAAGCAATAATTTATGCAAACGACATCACAAAGTTGAAACACTAAGCTAGCATTATAAAGTTGAAAACTTAAGCTAGCATTATAAAGTTTAAAACAAAAGCTAGCAATTGACTGGTATAGTCATATGCATAGGTAGTAGAAAAAGCCATCAAAAGCAGTCATAACTTAATTTTTTTTTTTAACACTCATGCTTGCAATTCTTACTCTCTTTCTTTCACTCCTTATTTCATTTGATATCACCCAACGTCTCAACCAGTAACATCATGCATATTTACACAAGCAATGTTTCAAACAAGTTTATGGTAAACGATCAATGTGTGTATATAAACGAAATCTGTGTTTTCTGAACCTATTCTATGATTATTTCATACATGTTATACATGTTATTCATGTTAAACAAATATAATGTAAATATGATTTTATCTGTAATATTAAAAGCGTTGTTTCTGTTTTAGTTGTAAATTATTTGCACACACATGCATGATTGAATACCAACAAGGAATAAAACTATTTGCATGTCAATAAAAACAGAACCATATGACATTGTCTATGTATATATGTTCTTATTATTACAAGTGATTAACATGTTACTTGCCAATTATTAATCGTCGTCAGTGAGAAATCAACCCCTGTATACATGTGGTGTAATCACACTGAATTGTCAATTAAAGCACATATTAGGATAGAGTTCTATACTAGACAATTTATAAGCACATGTAGTCAGTTCTATAAGTATACTATGCCAGTGACATATTCATAGCATTCAATATCAATTTGGATAACAATTAAATAACAAAATAAAAAAATATATTATTATTTATCAGTACGACAGTAAACCCACTTACACCTGATATTATACTCAGTTACCAAGTAGTTTAACTATTCAATACATTATTCATTAATTACCTTGCAATGTTTCCAAAATGATATATAGGGTCCTATAGAAACCACAGCGTCCGAACGTAGGTGGCATCGTAGGTCCGCACTGTACTGCAAACAAGGACTTGAAATTACAATGGAAGAGACAAAAAACAACAGAAAGGGTGGTGAAGACAGGGTTACCGAAAGTTACATTACAAATAAATACATAAATGCAGTTATTTGGTCCACAAACGATACCTACAATATCCTAGACCTCTTTATTGAGTTGGCACGCAGAAAAAAACAACGAAAACAAAACCGACAAAGTACACAATCGCAAGCGCTTTATGACACATATAAGTATTGTGACACAATCTAGATCCTTTGAATGGTGACAAATGAGAGGTAATTACCAAGATGTTATACAATTTCCAGTGATATGACTCAAAAAAGGACACTATTGCCCATTACATATTATCTTGATCAACGACTGTGCTGTGGATTCTTGTAATAATATATTGATATTAAAATAATTGTTAAACATATGTAATCTAACCATTATGACGTAAGAGCGAGTCCTTGTCAATCCTTTTGGGCATTATGGTGAATACCCACACTAACTGAATGTATGTCAGGATGCTATATTTTGTTTTGTTTACATCTAGCTGTCAGCCATGTGCAGATATCGGTTGTGGGCAAATTTACAGTAAGGTGGTATACATATATTGTATAGGGGAATGAACTAGCGAAAGGTAACGAAGCAAAGCATATATATATATATATATATACAGTAGGAACGCCACGGACCTATAACATATCAGTTCTGTTCGCATTTTAACTCCGCGAACATGGACTATTTCTTTGTATTTTACGGACTATTTTACGAATTTTCAATTAAAACAGACGCCATTTTGTTACACCCGAAATTGGGCGCGCTACCTCGGCGAGCACTACGGGTACCTATGGAGTCTAACAACACGCGTACAGTGTTTCATACCGTAGATTATGTAAAAACTAATACCTTACCGGACGAAATAACGTCCCATTAGGTGTCAACACGATGCGGTGTTGGTGACTGACAGGTCACCGTGACATAACTTGACACGTGAAATTGACATGTTGGTCAAATTGGATTTGGGATTACTGTCTGCTGCTAGAGGTCCATGATCAAGGTATTTGTTTTATCATTAAAATGTGTTTGTTAATAAACAGTACACACCACTTTTAGATCGTACATATTTAGACATAAGCCAAATATAGTGCCTAAAGAAGTGGCGTATACTGTATAATAGAAAGTTTATATTTTTCGTGTACTCCGATCTTTCCAGTAACTGGATGTACTGTAAACTGTAGAACGTTTCGTGGAATAAAACAATTACTAGTAGAAATGCTATCAATGTCCCCCGCCCCCCCGCCCACCCAAGTACGTTTGATATGGGGAGGATGGGGTGTGGGTAGATGGAGCTTGAATACCGAAAACAAGGAGGGGGTAAGGAAACTAGAAACCCCTCCACCCCCACCCCTCAGATTCATGAATGTAAATTGTTAGCGTTGTCTCTTTATCGCTGTGTTATCCCATTGTATCGCACATTCGTGAATACATACTCGATACAACTACCATCGAAATAATGTAAACAGCCATTGACATGTCAGATTAATATTTATGTACAGTAACATAGATCTACATACACATATGTGTACATATATATCCATGACAGTTAGTAGAGTTTTGAGTTTTCCTTTATAAATATGTTACATTCTGTATAACAAAGGATAAACTCTGTCTGTTTGATCATTGACATTGGATTGATGTTGTTTTTCAGAGAGGCCTCACATGTGAATCGTGCCCTTGAGCAATTCTAAGTGAATTGATACTGACGACTTCAGAATGTCAAGCCGAGTTAAATGCATTGGATCATTTTGAGGTGGAAGCCCTTTAAAAAATGTTTACACTTGTGTAGTTCTTTAAATGGAGCTTGTGTTATGCTTGCACGGTGCTGTTCAAAGTTACAGTAAAAAATGTTTTCGGTGATAATGCAGCGTGATTGTCATATGAGCTCGTGTAAACTACATGTACTGGATACATGCGAAAACAAGTTGTGTTAAAGGGACACTAGGCAATCTTTTTTTTTTAAACTTCTGGAGTTTCGGTCAATTTTTCTGCATAATTTGCATTAGGGATCATTTATAGTATTTATTAGAATAGTTCAGAACTGTTGATAACAGTGCACCTATAATATAGTTAAGTATTGATAGAATAACGAAGACAAAATGAAACACTTTTATTAATTTTTATGCAAGCAGGTTTAAATTTAAAATGTTACCAGGTAACAAATGGAGATGCTAATGTAAATGCTTGATAAATACTTCAAGAGTGCCGTGTGTCCCTTTAACATGAACTAATTACAATATTATTATGGTCTATGTGATGGGTCCCCAATTTATTAAAGGGTCACAGAGCAAATTTTCAATCTTGTGTCTGTTTTACACATTTTCACATCAGAACAGACACACATCTACAAAAGTGTCTTCTCAACTGCCCTATTTAATCGTGTTTTATTACTAAAACTAGCGGCATCACCAGGTTTTGAGATAGAAAATAAATAGTTGTATATTAATGTTTTCTCCCATGTAAAATGACCTTACTAAGTCATTAAAGTAAAATATTCTATCAACAAAACGTGTAAAATTTAACAATTTAGATTTTTGGCAAGAGTTGTATTTTATTCCCCTTCTAGTAAAAATGGCTTATAGAGCATTGCACCCTCTGTCAGATTAACGTTTCTTATAACAGATTCTTGCTGTAGTACTGTTGGGTGAACAATACATTAAAATTGTTCTGTAATCATGTCAGGTCAATCATATACTCGTGTGATACACAATATAATATGTATTGACCCTTTATTTGATGTGCCATTTACTCAGTTTTGGTCAAGGGACGTTTATAGCATATCGGCTTTGAATCCAGTGAACACGGATTCAAGTCTTACTGGCGCTACTGGTTTACTTCGATGTATCCTGCTAGCCCATTGTGTCAAACTGTCCCATTCCCCTTAACATGCCCTAGCTCCCCCTAGCAACACCTGACTCAAATTGAATACTGTACGCGACTTATTTTTACTTTTTATTTTCTTTCAGGCTGCACGTCATGTGGAAGAAGACTCCATGTACACCACTGGCCAGAGTCAATGCTGAAGTTTATGTTCGCTTAATTATTTGCTTAATAAAGTATACATATGAACTAAAATATTGTCTTTATAAACATGATAAATATGTCTTCCACCACAAAGTGGTAGGTGAGACAGATTATATTTGGCTTTTCCGTTCGTCCGTCACAAATCTTGTCTGCGCTATTTGATGGATTTTTACGAAACTTTGTAAGAAGCATCAGTATGTGCATATCAAATATTGAAGGTCAAGGGCGCCGTGACCCAATAATGATCATGAAAACCCTTGTCTGCACTGTGCACTTCCCCAGAAGCAAATCTCATAAAAAATCATGGTTTGAGTGCATTTGGTGAGAGAATGATGCCTTTTGATGTTGATGTCATTAGGTCAAAGATCATTGTCACCGTAACATGATAATGTAAAATGTTGTAAACTGTAAGTCAAATATCATGAACTTAATGGATGGATTGCTTCTGGCGAGAGGTTGATCCTTTTGATTGTGAGTGGGTCAACGGTCAAGGTCACAGACCGGATAATGTCCGTAATGAAACTCTTTTTTACTTTCTCTAAAGCTAATTTCATAAAACGTCATACTTTGACTGCCTTTGGTGAATAATCCCTGTTTATTTTGAAGTCAGTAGTTAAAAGGTCCGTTACCATGACCGGAAAATGAAAAGTCTTGTCCACGCAGTGTTTCCTTTTACCTAAAGCAAATTTCATAAAACTTCATTGGTGGACAGTGGAAAGAGGATGATCCGTTTGATTTTTAGGTCAAAAGTCAAGTTCCTGCTGACATCCATTATCAAACATTTATAAACAAGGATAAGCATATGGTACAACACACATGTTATAATATAACTATATATGCCCTATAAAGATAACAGACCCGCACTTTTCGGATTCACGCGTACAGTGTTTCACAACACCACAAACCATTGACACATTTCATGTCCACATATTTATGTTATGCAATCTTCGAGTTTACACAAAATCATGTTTGTTACTGACAGTAGCATGTCTGTTACTCGTCAGTCATTTACTCGAGTCGCCCCCTCAGTTTCAAACGAACAGTTAAAAGAATATACTTCTTTCTGCCTGTTAAACTTATATTAGTTTATCGCTTTTTCTGATTTCGAAAATTAACTCTGACATTAACCCAAAGCATGTATAGATCAAAAATTTAGTGTAAAATACATAGACACATACATTTTAAATATATGTGTTTACATAACAAAATTATTTAATTGTTTCTGTAGCCGGTGGTCTTTTTAAATGAATATGAATGTTGCCGTCTTGGGTCGGAAGGCCCTGTTACTTAATTAGTACTTGTCTCCGTTTATTGAAATTCAACATATATACAGAGGAGAGATGTATCTATATGATTTTGTTTTTATTCTCGCTTCTAAAATGACGAAATAAATCGATTTAAATAAAAGGCGCATTCTCAGCAATACACAACGTACTGTGTGCGTTGGTGGGGAAGCCGACGGGGTAATGGAGGGATACAGTCATACTACCGTAATGTTGCTCTCATAAATACTGTGAACATACTACATCAATAATATAACAACTACTGAACAATGCTGAAATCGATTTATCTTTATAAATGAATTCATAATTCCACAATTTTATTCCGTGCGAACATCGATTTGGAACGTGGAATCGGCGTATTTAAGCGATTACGGTGTACTTCTTTAATTTTCGGGTGTGGGGGGTGGGGGGGGGGAAGGACTTGCCTCCGTTTTTTTTTATATTTTACATATCTACAGAGGAAAAATGTATTTACGCGTACATGCTTTTTTCTGTTCTAAAATGATGAAATAAATCGAATTTGATTAAAACTGCGCATTCGCAGCTATATACAACTTAATCAATACGGTATAGAGGGTGGTGGGGGTGGCATGAAGGGCGGGGTTGCAGGGATACTACCGTAATGGTGTCCTTGAAAAAAACTGCGAACATTCTACTCTAATAATTCATTAAATACAGAACAATGTTGAAATCAATATATCTCTTAAAAAGGATTTCACAATTTCATGGTTTTATATCCCGCGTGTACATTAACTTCGAAAGGCGATTGTTCATATTTTAGCGAACACGGTGTACTTTGTTAATTTTGGGGAAAAAAAAGTACTTTTTTCTGATTGACTTTAAATTTTGGTTTTTATTAGTAGACATGTCAATGAACACTTTCAAGAAAAAAAATTCATTCTCGTTGTTAAAACTTCATTTTTTTGCAATTTTTTCGGATTCAGAAAATTAGCACTGCAATATATATTTTCACCATCCTCATTTCCGTTCCCGACGTACCGTTGCAATTTGGTCTGTTAAAACCTATTCCGAGCACTCCGGCATAAACCAAAAGCATGTATAGATCAGAAATTTAATCTGGAATGCATGGATACATACATTTGAAATATATGTATTAAAATAATGGAATTATTTCATTTCTTGTGTACCCAGTCGCGTCTGTAAATGTATATGCGTTATGCCGTCTTTGAGTCCGTGGGTCATGTTAGTTAATTTTGGGAAAAAAAAAGTACTTGTCTCCGATTTCATTAAACTGTTGCATATGGACAGAGGAAAGATTTATCTATGCGTACATGCATTTGTTTTTATTCTCGCTTCTAAAATGACGAAATAAATCGATTTTGATTTAAAAGCGCATTTTTGGCAATTTAAACATTAAAACAACCTAAATTCATCCCTTTGAAAAATACCTTTAACTATTAATGGGAATTACACAAAGTGTACACCAGTTATGTTCAACCGATGAAGTTTGTGAATATTATTACTTTAACAACGATCTTCGATTGTTTTTTGTCATAATCACAGTTTATAAATAAGAGGTGAATAAATCTGACCAGTGACAATTTTCCCAATAATGTCATTTTGTTATCGATTTTATCACGTGACCTTGTTTGATAAATATCC
>JAWPHD010015500.1:0-54925 GCA_037043455.1 Cyrtodaria siliqua | reverse complement strand
TATGACTCATGTTTTTATAAGGTGTAAACTGTTTAAAGTACAGCGCAAAACCACGCTAAAACAACGTCAAACGTCGCCATCGCTATAGGATGGGTGAAAATAACAACATTGATCACATGCACGGGGAGATGTTTTACCACCGCCACACTGCACAAGTGACACAGTTGTAAATGCAAAACTGAGATATTGGGTCCTATAGAAACCACAGCGTCCAAGCGCAAAGGCATCGTAGGTCCGCACTGTAAGGCAAACAAGGACTTGAAAATACAATGAAAGAGACAAAAAACAACAGAAAGGGTGGTGAAGACAGGGTTACCGACTTGGAACGGTAAGTTGTAAGAATTTTACATCTTTAAGCGGACGTCGATTCATGTAATGTGTTTAATCAGCATAATGTTTTAATTTAAGGCAGAGTGACTCTCAAAACATGTAACAATTATAACAAAAAATAAATAGTTGACAAACTATTGGTCAAAAGGAAATACTTACCACACAACTATCCTAGTATATTTAAAATAAGCAAATTACAAAAATGAGTAATTAGAAATTGTGTTCAGTATATGTACATTTTTGATATCAAAAAACTTAACTTGTTAATTTTTTATATGTGTTCAATATCCTGCTTTGGTATTTCAAAGAGAATTTTGTTTGACAATAATTAACATGCAGACATTCTCCTTGGTGATATGTTTAGGTCTTAGAAATAAGTATACAAATCGAACAGGAAATGCAGCTTTCACAGAACACAGTAAACCTGAATGGCGATGTTAATAAGGAATAAAGGCATATGATGTCACAAACACAAAACAGGGTTGACAAAAGTCCTACGCACTGGAACGGTCAGTGGCAAACAAGGCCGCTGTGGGTTTAAACCAGCTTCTAGGGTGCACCAAACCTCACACTTACCCTACTTCATCCAATAAAACGAGATAAATAAAGAAATCTCTGCCATGATATATTCTGTAACCAACAAGGCAGCATAAATAGGCAATATAAGTAAAAACACAACATATGATCGTGTATATATAAATAAAAAATGCAATAGCATAGAAATCCACAAAGAATGTACTCAATGACTTGGCTGAAGCAACAAGAGAACAAGATACCAATGCATTACGTGGTCCCCACCGTAATTCCATTAAGTGATAGGAAAGCATATATATTAGCAGAATTTTATAACGAATATTTCGACAATAAAACTGTTTAAACACATTTTTTTTACTGCAAACATGCGACACCCTGTTTAAAATTACCTATTAAATGTTTTAATTTTACAATCTGCAAACGTTTTAAGCCGAAATTAAGGTTTTTATTTTATACCCATCCAACCCCGTTTTCGCTTCTTGGAGAAGGGGTTGGATGTGGTATGAAAGTTAATACTCGAACCACTTAATGGAAGGCACAGCAGACAAACATCAAACGTCAATGTCTTTGTGGGCTTTAGGTAGACGTCATCATATGGTCCGTAGCCTGTCCGGCCATCGCACAATTAAAGAGGATATCTAGTGTAAACGATACACTTAGCAAATTAATTTAATTCCGACATTTTCAAATCATTACTCATTTGGAGCATAGGCCAACATTCCGCAGTGTCCTTTTTGCCAAATACCATCCCAATACCATTCCACATTTCTAAACCAGGTCGTTATATATTGCTTTATATATTGCTAAATGATACATAAAAATACACAATGTATATATATTTATCGTTATATTAGTTATCTTGTTGAGTGTTCGTATATAAAGGGATCAGACGGTCTTTAAGAATGTCTTCGAGATAAAACATGCATGCAGCGGAAGAAACAGCGTCTTATTTCTCCGAGGCTCACTAAAATAACAGACACTCTATTCAGACATTATGTAAAGCAGAATAACAACACATTTTTCTCGATAATCACGTGCGCCAGTGTCTTTGAAGTAAGTAAATAAGACAGACTAAATCAATCTTGTTGGTTTGCTAATATTTAAATATACTTTAGATTCGAGTCTAAGTATGCTTTGAAATTTGAATTAATACGAATTCTACTGGGACTTCCCTTCACTATCAGTCCTTGGTGTCTATCATTCTAGTCATGCCTATCGTTATATGTGACTTGTATTTTAGTTTTATTATATGCTTTGATTTGTTCAGACATTTGCAAACCGTGTACTTCAAGAAGACGTATAATGCTCCCTCTAAGGTAACTGCTGACAGTTTAACATGTTATGGGCATATTATGTTCAACGTTTTCAAACATGACATTGGAATCCATATCAGCGACTGCGTTATATTTGCGTTCCATAAACATAATTTGGATTCGTAAGAGATCTTAGTTCTAGACACAATACGATCAATTTTTGTATATTTTCATCGCCAGAATAGGACTGTATTAATTAGTCTGCTCCCGTTTATCTTTAAATTGTAACATGACATGTTTCCTCAATTTTCCTGAGTAAATCGGTATCATGAATTCTAAATAATACTATTAAGAGATAATATTTAGTTGTTACAAAGTACGCAAACAGTAAAAAGCAGAACACGATAGTACCATGGAAAATAACAGGAGTACACATTACAATTCCACGTTAAACTGTGTTCATATATCATATAACATTTGTATCGGCATACAAAGTATTCCTTTAGTGTTTGTTTCTTACAGAATTTCGAAGGTTTGTCTTTAATAATCAACTTATTCACCACAGTTCTCGGAAAACTTGCTTACTGCCTTACTATAATTACAAACTAGAATATGTATTGTGTGTCTGCTTTAGAATTATGTGTATATATGTCGTTATTTTCTTAAACACCATTCATTCATTCATTCATTCTTATGTAAAGTTTTGTTTTCTTCTAATCTTTAATATTCGCAACCTTCTGGGGTTACCATTACCATAAACTTCGAAAATCCTCGCGCACGGTTATAATCGTTCCCTGATGTGCTTTTAAAATAAACAAGTAATTTAAGAACTCTTCCGCTACAAGGACTACATGTATCACAGCCTGACGTCAATGGTGAAGTGTTTTACTAACTTCGTAAGATCCTTAAATACCTGTACACTTTTAGAGTACCCCTGTCAACTCCTCTTTCGTTATAATGCGCTTTGCGCACTACGTGAGAGTTAGCCTTGTAGGCGGAATGTGGCTGGCGTGTATATTGTTTTGATATATGTACCGGATCAGTAATAAATCTCTGTCAAGACATTTAAAACGGGTTTATTAATATTTGAAGTTGCTCTTTGTTTCTGTGCGTGTTTGTGATTGACTGTGGTCCTCGAATTGCATTTCCTGTTCGACTTGTATATTGGCAGTAGTCAACTTCTGGTGAATGAATGAACAATATGATAAAAAACAGTCATAGTAATTATTTGTTGATTTACGACTCTGTAGCAAATAGAGTGAGCAATCTTCGGATGTTCTACAAGACATAATTGCGCAGTTAGTGTTTATAGACAATTATGCCTTAATAACACGTAATCAAATTCAACTAAGGGTGTATTGTGATGTAATATCATTCAACTGATTGCTGGGATTGTCGTTATAATTAAAGAAATATAAAAAGATCGGACAGGGAAAGTAGCATTCAAGGAGGACAGTCTACCACAAAACACAGAAACAAACACCAAACAGACAAACAATAAGGCAAAGGAAATAATAAATGCATACGACATCACAAACACAAAAGGGGTTGGCAATAGGGCTACTGCCTTGGAACTGAAACAATTATAATTTGTCAAACTAAAACCTCACATAGTGAGCATTGAATATTATGAAGATTTATATAAAGCAAACAGAAGGCCAATTTTGCGCATATATTTCTTATCAGGTTAGTTATGTCAATGGTTGCAATGTATTCCACTGCGAAACGTCATTTTGAATTAAAACTGAAATGTCTAACGTAAAAGATAAAATGGAAAGACGAACTGAAGATCAAAAGAATCGTGAAATGTGAGATAAAATGATTAAACATGGTCGAACACATATACGACACAAAAATGAACAGGGTTTCATTACTTAATGTACTTTCAATTGTATTTAATATAGTTAAAAGTCACTTACGCGAAATATATGTTCTTTACTTATTTTGTACCTCGTACACAACCAACGTGCCGAACTACTATATTGTTCTTGTTTATATGCCACATTATATAAATATTGCATCACAGTGAGGGTGACATTACTTTTCGGAAGGTTGACAATAAACAGTTATTTCATGTTTTTTTTGGAAACAGTCAAAATTGTTGTCATGAGCTATGTATCGGACTGTCTTGGGAACTGTTGCTCGAGGCCGCTCTAAATCTTTTAGCACCTACGTTTCTATATAAAATCAGTTACTGCAACTTAGGATTAATTTGGGATTGAGCTATAGGAAAACAAAATAATGAATGTTTAGTAATTTAATTATATTGTATTATCGCTAAATATTAATAACTAAATACGGACATTATGAACAATAAATACCCGTGACTGATGTTGAGTCATGGCGTCAATATATTGTTTGTCATCCGCAGATAACATTAAATAAAGCGATAACTTTCGCTTAATACCATACATTAACTTATTTAAAATGACTTTGTTATAAATAGATTATTTAACTCCTAGATTAAAGTATAGGGATATTTTTTTCGCGCATTCACATCGCGCATGAAACAGTTCATTGTCAGGACGTGCAACGGTCGAACTATTTCACCCTGCTTGGTGAGTGACGAATATTGCAAAACAAAAGTAGAAATGACCACATGTAAACTACATGTAATAACTAATTATGTAGTAAATCAGGTACATGTAATAGTATAAAAGTTCACGCCAGAGTATAGATCAATGAACATTATCAAGTTGTCTTATGAAGAAAAGTAAGCTGAGTATTATAAGAATCTTTCATTGGTATCCGGTGAAGACTGGGAATTCCAACACGAGGTATTATTGTTTATATCGGAACCTGCCGATTTTTTTATCGGCTCTGCCGATGTTCCGATTAACCAGTTATACCGAGGGTTGGAATTTCCGCATCTGATATCACGGATACCCATGTCATTAATAGATAATGCAACTGCAGACATACTTAAAGAAATTATCCAACAAAAAATACTTTCCTGAAAGAAACGTAGACCTTTATCTTTGTAATTGATCGAATACAGCTATAAATGTTCAATATAACGCTAATGGTTTTGTATCACTCAGCTGATAATTATATTTTTGTGATAACGGATATGTAGCCACTCTCAACGCAAAATAAGTAATATTTTCTCGAAATAGGAACTAATACATGTTAAGAGTGGAAGTTTAAAGTAGATACAAACGTCGAACATGAATGATAGCATTCAATGACTAGAATCAGAATTATCATCTCTGCATTCATAATTATGTCAATAATAGATAATTCAACTGCAGACATACTTAAAGAATTTATCCAACAAAAAATACTTTCCTGAAAGAAACGTAGACCTTTATCTTTGTAGTTTTTCCAAATACAGCTATAAATGTACAATATAACGCTAATGGTTTTGTATCACTCAGCTGATAATTATATGTTTGTGATAGCGGATATGGAGCCACTCTCAACGCAAATTCGAAATAGGAATTAATAAACATGTTAAGAGTGGAAGTTTAAAGTAGATACAAACGTCGAACATGAATTATAGCAGTCAATGACCACACTCAACCAAAGATACGCATAGAAACGAACAACAATTACAGGGATAAATAAAAGGCAAGGCATATGCCATCACAAACTTAAACTGGTCAACAATAGGGATACCGACTTGGAATGGTCAGTGGTAAAAAAGGTCGTAAAACTTGTAATTTCAAAACGTGGTTCCTTACGAAACAAGACACGTTGTCTTGCTTGTCATCTCTCTCTCCCTCCCCCCTTTCTCTCTCTCTTTCGCTCTCTCTTTCTCTCTCTCTCTTTATATTCTATTTCTCTCTCTCTCTCTCTCTCTCTCTCTCTCTCTCTGTTCTTTCACAGAGGCTTGTGCAGTGTTGTACAGTATTTCTCGTAATAATAGTGTCTGAAGTATGATAAGGGACACCTCTCCAATACGTAGTCATGTTAATTTTCCAATATCGTTATTAAGAAATACATAAATAGTTCAAACACATTTGTGTTTGTATATTACTAGTTGTTGAGTATATTGCACCAAGATTTTATTTAAAGATGTAAGCCTAAATGTGTGTCAACGCTATACCTAATTATATGTAAGCATGTTTACATTATATCAGTCGTATGTGCCATTTTAATGCCTGTAATTCGCTCTCTTATTCGCTTCATTTTACATTCTCATATTACTTACTTTTTGACAATGCAGAATGAATAAAGAATACATTGTAGGCAAAGTAAATGTATTTTCAATTTTGAAATTGATTTCAATCAAAACTCGTACTTGTACAGTAACTATAGTTACAACATAATATAGCATATTTCAAACTAATTGTACAGTCAGCTCGAGGCTGACACGTGCTGCTGCGTTGTTTTTGTTTATAAAATGTTGCGATCTTCTTAAGAAGTATATGCGAATGTTTAACTTTTCACAATGTTACTGTCACTCGACATATTGATTGTTCAAAAACGCAAAGACTCTCGTACATTTTCATAATTTGAAGGCATACTTGAAAATAATTATTATAATTGTTTAAATAGTTCAAATAATTTGTACTTGCACAATACTGGTTGTTGAATATATCGGATCAATAGTGTAGTAAAACCCATGGCAGAAAAACGAAAGAAATATGAACTCAAAATTGTATTATCTTCATATTTAGTACTATATAAATGTGAAAGTGATTCTAGCTTTATTTTAATCAATCAAGTATACTTCAGAATTATAGTCTTGTGTTCTGTTATGAATTGCAGACAAGACAATGATCATGAAAAGCAGCACGCACACCTTGATTTACGTTCTTACTGGTTTTATTTAATAATGAATGAATGAATGGTGATTTACGGCTCGTCGACACATAAATAGGTCATATTGTGCGCAAAAACTGATGAAAGATGAAGAAATGAAGTAGTTAAAAATTAATGTCAATATATAAATATAAAACTATTTACAAATAAGGGGTGATAATTATGGTAATAATATAAACTATATATGTAAATCAACAAATGCCCGTCCACGGGTATATAAATAAGTAAATCATTATATATAAGAATATTTTTAATGATTTATATAGTCTGATTTCTTTCAGGAAATCTAAAACAAGACTAAACTATATATTATCAAATAACTCTTTCATAGTATTAATATCGTAGTACCTTTGACGCATAGGATCAAAGTCTACACATTCCAACAAGATGTGTTTTGACCGTTAACGGTGCAAAGCCGGGTATACATTCTGGTAATTGCTCACCTTGTAATAAATATGAATGAGTATAACGTGTATGCCCTATCCTGCCCCGGGCTAGGACAACTTATTCTCGACGAATGGGTCTACTAGAAGAACGCCATTCTCCGACCAACGGTTTAATTGTTTATTGTTAACTGACAAATCCCAAGCGGCTTGCCAAGAGTTACGATTATATGTGTTAATACAACTTTTAAAATCAGGATAAGGTAATTTGGCATTAGATATATGTAAAACTAATGCTGCTTTAGCAGCACTTTCAGCTCTATCATTACCACGTATTTCTACATGGCTGGGAATTCCACCGCCATATGCATGCCATCTTCGGGATGGTTACAATTCTGTAATATTTATTTTATGAATATTGAGTTCTGCTCATCCCGGAGCTAGGGGCCGTGAACGGTAGCAAGCATATTTCACTACAATTCATGAACAGTCTCAATCAAACCGAGACTCCAATATGTCGTATTTATAGTGTTCGGTCGTTTCCAAAGGTCGACTTTCATACTCTTTTGGAAAACAGCAGAAAATAATAACATTATCAACTATAAGAGATTTGTACTTTAGTAAGAGTTGAAGCACAACTGGGTTATCATGTTTCATATTACCCAATGCTTGAAGAGATGAAAGGGAATCAAAAAGATTACAAACTGGTCATCATCAGATTCCTGAATATAGTTTAAAACAGGTTCAATTGCCTTAAGTTCAGCTGAAAAGATAGAGGCCTTGTCAGACAGGCGGCTCTTTATGCTGTGTTTGTGAACAACAGCTGCTGCAGCTACCTTATCTCTTTAATAAATCAAGATGCTAATTATACATCAGAATTATCTTGTTATCTGTTAGGAATTGCAGACAAGATACTGAACATGAAAAGCAGCACGAACACCATGATTTACGTCCTTATTGTTGTTCAGAAACCTTACAAAGGTGGCAGTACTGATCGTGTGTGTATTTGTATAATTATTGCTTGTTGTGATTTTCTGTTAGTTTCAATTCCTATGTTTCTTTGATTAATAATACTAATATTAAAACTTCTCATTATGTTGGATACAATTCACATTATATGACTGTAATCTCTACGGAATAAACTTGTTCTGCACTAATATCCTTTGGTTATTGGTAATGTGTATGTAGTGATATACAGTCAACAAGTGTTGTTGCATAATCTTGTATCTCTATGCTATACGTACGTGTGTTGGCATTGTGTTCTAATTGATATACACATATATATACAGGGCTAACGCGTCTGCTATTTTGAGAGGCGCTGTGTCAATGTTGGTCTCTAGGGCTGCGGGTTCGAATCCGTTGGTAAGTGATTTGTACAATATTTTCTCCACATATAATATTAATGTTTGTACTTGTATCTTATAGATCCTACGTTAAAGAAAGTTCGTTATTATGAATTTTAATTCTCTCAAATAGTATATAGCCTTAGTATATTCTAAATTCATTGTATCAGTATTGATCTGGCGTCTTTCTATGGTGAATGTTGGTATAGGTACCTGAGGTTATAATCATGTAATGTGAATCCTCTATCGTATCAATATACGCTATGGCTGTCGTTATTTGACGGAAAAGCCCGAAAATATCCGACGCGTGCATGTGTCGATGTTGGTGTCTTGGGCCATGAGGGCTGCGGGTTCGAATCCATTGGTAAGTGGTAGGTACAAAATTTCTCCACATATAATATTTAATGTGTGTACTTGTATCTTATAGATCCTACTTTAAAGAAAGTTCGTTATTATGAATTTAATTCTCTCATATATTAAATAATTATATTCTAAATTCATTGTATCGGTACTGATCTCGTGTCTTTCTATGGTGAATGGTTGTATAGGTACCTGAGGTTATAAACATGTAATGTGAATTCCTCTATCGTATAAATACGAATAAGCCGTTATTGGTATTAAACAGTTAACAAGTAACAGTGTATATGTATATTAAATGTTGTTCTTGTACAACTTGTAATTCTGAAGCCGTTTTTCACACTGGCGTGAACAGATTTGTCAGGGATTGTAATTGCCGCGCGGTCAAAGGGTCAGACTGCTATTATTAGAGTTCGCGTCAATAAACGGCTTCTGCTTCAATTATTATGTTAAAAACACCGATAATTTAAAATGTACATGTATGATATCTTGGAGAAACAGACAAGTAGAAATATCTTATAAAATACTAGAAACCTATATTGTAAGTGTAATGATATTATGGTGTGTACAAGCTATTGCAAATGTTAAAAAGAATATCTCATCAAACTAAATACATGCATACACCAATAACTCTGCTGTACATCCAACGATAAGTTTATAGTTTTGCATTCGACAGTTTGTGTGATAACGCAAAAAGCCGACCTTCAGGGTAATGTAAGTTGTATGTTTTATTTTTTAGATCACCAATAGAAATGAAATCATGAAATTATTGTTTGATGTACAGCCACATGTATTGGTGTATGCATGTATTTAATTTTAGTAGATCGTCTTTTATATATATATATATATATATAAGGGTGAGAAAATACATACATCTACAAAATACCTTTCAAAAAGCACTGGATCCCCGAAGGGATACGAAAATGTTGGAATAAATTAATAGATGGGGAAAATAACATTGATACAGTGCTACAGTTTACAAAAACTCAAGCGCTTTCGGCTAACGCCTTCATCAGGAGTACACAAACACGAACATTTTCGTGTTTGTGTACTCCTGATGAAGGCGTTTAAGCGCTTGAGTTTTTGTAAACTGTAGCACTGTATAAATATTTTTTCCCCATCTATATATATATATATATATATATGAATATATATATATATATATGAATATATATATGGGCGTGGTTGGGAGAGGAGGACAAAATACAATACACAATCAAATTAAAAAGACAACATCTGTGTAACTTAAAACACTGCTGTTCAGTGAAATACTACTTATTGAACATCAGTGGAATACTTCTTTCCGAACTTTCAGCAAAATACTTCTTACTGAACTTTCAGCGAAATACTTCGTATTGAACTTTCAGTGGAATACTTCTAACCGAACTTTCAGCGAAATACTTCTTACTGAACTTTCAGCGAAATACTTCGTATTGAGCTTTCAGTGGAATACTTCTTACCAAACTTTCAGCGAAATACTTCTTACTGAACTTTCAGCGAAATACTTCGTATTGAACTTTCAGTGGAATACTTCTTACCGAACTTTCAGCGAAATTCTATTTATTGAACTTTCAGCGAAATATTTCTTATTGAACTTTCAGCGAAATACTTCTTACTGAACTTTCAGCGAAAATCTTCTTACTGAACTTTTAGCGAAATACTTCTTATAGAACTTTCATTGAAATACTTCTTCCTGAACTTTCAGCGAAATACTACTTATTGAACTTTCAGTGGAATACTTCTTACCGAACTTTCAACGAAATACTTTTTATTGAACTTTCAGCGAAATATTTTTTATTGAACTTTCAGCAAGGTACGTCTTATTAAATTTTCAGTGAAATACTTCTGATTGAACTTTCAGTGGAATACTTCTTATTGAACTTTCAACGAAATATTATTTATTGAATTTTTAACGAAATATTTCTTATTGAACTTTCAGCAAGGTACTTCTTATTAAACTTTCAGTGTAATACTTCTTATTGAACTTTCAGAGGAATACTTCTTCTTGAAATTTCAGCGAAATACTATTTATTGAACCTTCAGCGAAATATTTATTATTGAACTTTCAGCGAAGTACTTCTTATTGAACCTTCAGCGAAATTTTTCTTATTGCATTTTCAGCAAAGTACTTCGTATTGCACTTTTAGCGAAGTACTTCGTATTGAATTTTCAGCGACGTACCTCGTATTGAACTTTGAGTGAAATACTTCTTATTGAACTTTCAGTGGAATTATTCTTATTGAACTTTCAGTGAAAACAGCAGAAAATAATAACATTATCAACTATAAGAGATTTGTACTTTAGTAAGAGTTGAAGCACAACTGGGTTATCATGTTTCATATTACCCAATGCTTGAAGAGATGAAAGGGAATCAAAAAGATCACAAAATGGTCATCATCAGATACTGATACTGAACATGAAAAGCAGCACGAACACCATGATTTACGTCCTTATTGTTGTTCAGAAACCTTACAAAGGTGGCAATACTGATCGTGTGTGTATTTGTATAATTATTGCTTGTTGTGATTTGCTGTGTACTTGTATCTTATAGATCCTACTTTAAAGAAATTTCGTTATTATGAATTTAATTCTCTCATATATTAAATAATTATATTCTAAATTCATTGTATCGGTACTGATCTCGTGTCTTTCTATGGTGAATGGTTGTATAGGTACCTGAGGTTATAAACATGTAATGTGAATTCCTCTATCGTATAAATACGAATAAGCCGTTATTGGTATTAAACAGTTAACAAGTAACAGTGTATATGTATATTCAATTTTGTTCTTATACAACTTGTAAATCTGAAGCCGTTTTACACAATGGCGTGAACAGATTTGTCTGGGATTGTACTTGCCGCGCGGTCAAAGGGTCAGACTGCTATTATTAGATTTTGCGTCAATAAACGGCTTCTGATTCAATTATTATGTAAAAAACACTGATAATTTAAAATGTACATGTATGATATCTTGGAGAAACAGACAAGTAGAAATATCTTATAAAATACTAGAAACCTATATTGTAAGTGTAATGATATTATGGTGTGTACAAGCTATTGCAAATGTTAAAAACAATATCTGATCAAACTAAATACATGCATACACCAATAACTCTGCTGTACATCCAACGATAAGTTTATAGTTTTGCATTCGACAGTTTGTGTGATAACGCAAAAAGCCGACCTTCAGGGTAATGTAAGTTGTATGTTTTTATTTTTTAGATCACCAATAAAAATGAAATCATGAACTTATCGTTTGATGTACAGCCACATTTATTGGTGTATGCATGTATTTAATTTGAGTAGATCCTCTTTTATATATATATATATATATATATATATATATATATATATATATATATATGGGCGGGGTTGGCACTGGAGGACAAAATACAATACACAATCAAATTAAAAAGACAACATCTGTGTAACTTAAAACACTGCTGTTCAGTGAAATACTACTTATTGAACATCAGTGGAATACTTCTTACCGAACTTTCAGCGAAATACTTCTTACTGAACTTTCAGCGAAATACTTCGTATTGAACTTTCAGTGGAATACTTCTTACCGAACTTTCAGCGAAATTCTATTTATTGAACTTTCAGCGAAATATTTCTTATTTAACTTTCAGCGAAATACTTCTTACTGAACTTTCAGCGAAAATCTTCTTACTTAACTTTCAGCGAAATACTTCTGATTGAACTTCCAGTGAAATACTTATTATAGAACTTTCATTGAAATACTTCTTCCTGAACTTTCAGCGAAATACTACTTATTGAACTTCCAATGAAATACTTCGTATTGAACTTTTAGTGGAATACTTCTTACCGAACTTTCAACGAAATACTTTTTATTGAACTTTCAGCGAAATATTTCTTATTGAACTTTCAGCAAGGTTCTTCTTATTAAATGTTCAGTGAAATACTTCTTATTGAACTTTCAGTGGAATACTTCTTATTGAACTTTCAACGAAATACTATTTATTGAATTTTCAGCGAAATATTTCTTATTGAACTTTCAGCAAGGTACTTCTTATTAAACTTTCAGTGAATACTTCTTATTGAACTTTCAGTGGAATACTTCTTCTTGAACTTTCAGCGAAATACTGTTTATTGAACTTTCAGCGAAATATTTCTTATTGAACTTTCAGCGAAGTACTTCTTATTGAACTTTCAGCGAAATTTTTCTTATTGAACTTTAAGCGAAGTACTTCGTATTGCACTTTTAGCGAAGTACTTCGTATTGAAAGTTCAGCAACGTACCTCGTATTGAACTTTGAGTGAAATACTTCTTATTGAACTTTCAGTGGAATTATCCTTATTGAACTGTCAGTGAAATACGTCTTATTGAACTTTCTGCGAAGTACTTCTTATTGAACTTTTAGCGAAGTACGTCTTATTGAACTTTCAGTGGAATACTTCTTATCGAACTTTCAGCGGAGTACTTCGTATTGAACTTTCAGTGAAATACATCTTATTGATCTTTCAGCGAAATATTTCTTATTGAACTTTCAGCGAGGTACTTCGTATTGAACTTTCAGTGAAATACTTCTTATTGAATTTTCATTGGAATACTTCTTATTGAACTTTCAGCGGAATACTTCAAATTGAACTTTCAGCGAAGTACTTCGTATTGAACTTTCAGCGAGGTACTTCGTATTGAACTGTCAGTGAAATACATATTATTGAACGTTCAGCGAAATATTTCTTATTGAACTTTCTTCGAGGTACTTCGTATTGAACTTTCAGTGAAATACTTCTTATTGAACTTTCATTGGAATACTTCTTATTGAACTTTCAGCGGAATACTTCAAATTGAACTTTCAGCGAAATATTTCTCATTGAACTTTCAGCGAGGTACTTCGTATTGAACTTTCAGCGAAGTACTTCTTATTGAACATTCAGTGAAATACTTCTTATTGAACTTTCAGTGGAATACTTCTTATAGAACTTTCAGCGAAGTACTTTTTCTTGAACTTTCAGCAAAATACTTCTTAATTGAACTTTCAGTGGAATACTTTTATTGAACTTTCAAAGTAGTACATACTATTGAACTTTCAGACTGTCCTCCTTGAATGCTACTTTCCCTGTGCGATCTTTTTATATTTCTTTCAGTGAAATATACTTAACGTTGTTTAAACATAGGCTATTAGCTACTTGTTAATTTCTATGAAAATATGTTTTGAAAAATAAACCAATTAAATTGTTCGCTAATATTCATTTAACTCTGTTCTTCTCGTCACTCGCCGCTTTTAAATTTATAACGTCTTGTGTAGTCTCAACTCGCCAAAGTGACTCTAAGCAAAGCGAGGACAGATAAACAGTTTGTTACAAGTGTTGACTGAAATCAATAACTGTCTATCTGCTTATCGTCGATCATTACAACTTTCATGATGCTTCTGTCATTCTTTTCTCGACTTCGTAAAATATCCCAACTTAAACATGTCTGGTCAGCTTCCAGTGTAAGGAAACATATCGTCTCCCATAAAATAATTACCTCAAATTTATATGTAATAGAATGACCCAACAGTCATAATTTGTTCTGTTGTAGAATGACACTTCGAGAAATCCAGAAATATTACAACTCCTCACACCTAGAAATATGACTCCTGTAAACTATTGACTCCTAGCAAATGTAATCTGTTTTACTTAAAACAACACAAACACATTTAGGTATCATTCAGTTTTTATATGAATGGTCCAAGGAAGAAGGTTTGTGGTTTGTTTGCGGTTTGCTATATCCCAGGGTTAGACATGTAGGAGTAAATCGTTTTGCATTATCTTGACCATTCACGCTAATCAGAGAATTCATATTGAACATAGAAAAAACATAAATGACACCGGTCCGTGTTTAACCTGAGGTTTTGTTACACCGCATTTTGTTATAGACAAGTTTTACTTTAGATTTTGTGTTGTGGTTTAACGACATTTATTATCAACATCTGTTCAGTCATTTTCGGTCAGTTATCTTAAACCGTGGCTTCTGTACTTTTCCAGTTCGATTTGTATGTCTACTTTTGTTATAAGAAAACATTATATATATGAAATGATACACACCTCAAATTTATATGGATATGACAACATATTTTCTTTATGTTTATGATGTCTTTAAGAAACCATGACTATTTCGTTTGTTGATGAATGGGATGAAAAGACTCCTCTGTAGTATTAAATGACCGAAATTTGAAGCAATGTAACTGATTAAATGATTTTCCCGATTTTCCTTTGAATTATTTCTTTTGGATCGTTAAATCGTAGCAACGTAATAATAATTCGTACGCAAGAAAAAATAAATCGTGCGCACGAATAGTAAATCGTGCGCACGAGGTAATTATCAATGACCTGAACGCCATCTGTGATATTGATATCTCCATTTATTCCCCGTCCTCATTGAGTATTGATACCTCCTTCCCATTGGGTATTGGTACTAGTACATCCACGCTGTTGAGTACTGATACTCCTTCACATTGAATATTGATACCCACTTCTGATTGAGTATTGATACATGTCCTCACTGAGTATTGATACCCACTCCCAATTAATTATTGATACCAAGTCCCGATTGAATTTTGATACACCCTCCAGATTCAGTATTGATACCCATTCTTCGCTGAGTATTAATACTCCCTCCCGATTGAGTATTCATACCACTTCCTTATTGATACTCTTCCCGATTGAGATTAATTACACCATCCGCATTGAGTATTAATACTAACTCAACATTTTGTATCGATGACTCTCGATACTCCCTCCCCATCGCGTATTGATGCCCCCACCACATTGAGTATTGATATCCCTTCCCCAATGAGTATTAATATCCCCTCCACATTGAGTACCTATAAAAAAATTCCCCCATCGAGTTTTGATACCCTTTTAATACTCAATGTGTAGGAGGTACATGTACCAATACTCAATGGAGAGGTAGTATAGATACTCAATGGGGAGTGGTATCAGTACTCAATGGGGAGGGGTTATCAATTCAAAACTCCATAGAGGGATATCAATACTCATTTGGGAGGTTTTTATAGATTCTCGATGTGGAAGGCGTATCGATACTCAATGAAGAGCGATATCACTACCACAGGTGGCAAACCGTGCGCACTAATTAATATTACCCCGAGCGCAAGAAATAATTGCTCTTCCGTGCTTCCGTAGATAACCGTATGCATACATGTAAACATAAAAGCACGTTTGTGCATGCACATATGGCCGATATTTCTAACTTTTAAGCGTGACTTATACAGCTGCATAGGTGACGCTAGAAGTTATTGGCCAATGTGTCACAATAATCCTAAATGCTGACTTCATGTTCCAACAAACGTAAGAGTCACGGTATTATATAAACAGAGTCCGCCATGAAACATGGTTACCGTTCCACGGCGGTAGCCCTATTGTAAACCGCTGTTATGTTTGTGACGTCATATGCTTTTGTTTTTTGTTGACATTGTCATTCATGTTTGTCCTTTTGCGTGTTTTGGAGTTTACTGTGTTCTGTGAAAGATACATTTCCTGTTCGACTTTTATACTTATTTTTATTCATAAACAAAAATAATTTTTGAATAATAAAACATGTCATGAATATATAGCTATTTATTAGACATTTTTGTTGCAATGCCTTCTTATCTTTCGACAACACGATTATTTGTTTAGGGTAAACAATGGGTCATTGTTTATAAAAGTAAGCACAAATTTAAATATTGTAGTATTGGATACAACTGAAACTAAGATTCATGTGCCAATAAACATATCTTTTGAATATCTTTTAATAGCCTAAATATCATCCCTGTGTATGTGTATGTGTATGCATACATATTAGTTAGTACCAAGACAATCATAGACCCTTTAAAGAAATATACAAAGATCGGACAGGGAAAGTAGCATTGAAGGAGGACAGTCAACCACAAAACACAGAAACAAACACGCAAACAGACAAACAAGAAGGCAAAAGTAATAATAAATGCAAATGACATCACAAACACAAAAGGGTTGGCAATAGGGCTACCGCCTTGGAACGGTCAGTGGCAAAGTAAAACCACTGGGGGTTTAAACAGGTTCTAAGGTGCACCAAATCTCACACCTACCCTACTGTCATCCCATTAAAACAGGACAGTGTAAATAAAGAAATCCCCGCCATGATCTAATCTCTAAACAACAAGGCAGCATCAATAGGCAAAATGAAGGTACTCAATGACTTAGCAGAAGCCAGAGCAACGAGAGAATAAACCATTAAGGGCACGACAAGAAAGATCATAGACAAACATCAAACGCCACCGTCCCAATGGGCTTTAGGTAGGCGTCATCATAGGGTCCACAGCCTGTCCGGTCATCGAACAATTAAAGATTAAAGCATAGTGGCGAACTGTAAAAGTGTCCACCATCAAGCATGCAGTACGTTGCAAATTGATAGGGTCATAACCTCTTTTGATAAACTTTTTAACAAGTTTAACAAAGATAGTATGAAAGTGATTATGACCAAGAATCTTATGAAGTTTATAAATCACATCACCATAGAAGTCAGGCTGTGATAGGCCTTGTCGTAGAAGAGTCCTTAAATTACTTTTATATTTGGAAAGAAGATCAGGGTTACGATAATAGTTGATAACTATGAATGTGAAGGTCGTGTGATAGGCATTTATGAGCACTGATTCGGGCATTTCTTAGAATCGACGTCTGAAAATCACCCTTCTCGATGGTTGAATGTCGACCTTGAATGCTGCTTTTCCTGTTCGATTTTTATATCACTATTTGTACAGACTATAAGATAAGTTGACTTTCAGATCACGATCTTAAGTTTGTCATTTAAGTCTGATGATTTAAAAGTGAGTATGTACTAGATACATTTATTGGGCACGTGTATATGCATTTGATAATAAGTGTGCTATGTTAGTAAAATATACACAAAAAAAACACCATTGGCAGTTTCAATTTAGATTTTTTGTAACTTAGAATTTCGGCGGCCCGCTGTATTTGGCTCGTAAGGGCTTTTGCGATAGCATTATATCTGTGGGTGTGGGCATTTGTTCGTTGCGTGTGATGCTTCCAAAGGATCTCCTTTATCAGTATGTATTACATTCACATTAACGTTCATTTAGTGACATGTGGCGTCTGTTAATAGTTTCCACGTGCTACAAATTTGTAGTGTTATTTTTTGCTGATTCATTTGGATCAACGAGTCCAGAATAGATGGCTTTGAAGTAGAATATCGCTAATGGACGTGATAGGTGTTGACTCTTACATTACCTCTCATGAAAGACTCAAAACCTAGTTTGCCACTTAATTATCTTGGTTGAGTTTGTTGTTTCAAAGGATCTCCATCATCATCTTCTACCAAGCTTGTTCAAATGGTGGCACGGTGTGGGGGCGGGGGATTGAGGTGTGTGTGTGTTGTTTAGGGGGGAGCGGGGTTGGAGAGTGGGGCGGGGAGATCACAATACACACAATAACTTGAGTATTATACAAGCCACGTATACATCAATACACACTTTTATCAAGTTTACTTTTATTATTCAAGTACGGCATTGTCAAGAGATATAATTGTAATCCTATTAACTGCAATTTACATGTACAAATATTTAGGATTATTTCAGATTTAGTATTTATTCTTTTCAAATTTGTTAACGCACTTTTAATGGGTTTCCACAAAAGGGACACAACCCTTAAGGTCTTACTACAAAGTTTATTTGTCAAATTTGGCCCCTCCCAAGGGTTCACTATTTTACATAGTTGTATAATAGGGAGAAATTTAAACAAGTCTACTCAGAAACCACAGAGTATAGAGCTCTGACATACAGCACGCTGCATACGCTTATTGTCTATACCCCCATTGCGATACAATAATCAATCAGCATTTGCTCCGGATAATATCCCCACCTCTTGTTATTTATCCTCTGTGTTACAACTGAGAAAATGTTGAGATCCCCACTATATAACCATATATACATTTACTAGGCTTGAACACTCAAAGGCGGGCACTGGAAGATGAAATGGCGCGCCATCGACTGTGCGATCTCATGTTACGATACTACAAGTTTGCTTGATATTTTTCTCATCTGTGCGAAAATCAACAGAGGATTTTACGTTTATTTTTCACTTGAATTTCAATAAATGTGTACATCCAGTAGCGCGATAAGGCTGCTTGATTTCGTATACTGTTTATTATGCTCCCCGAAATTTCAGGGGAACATATAGTTGCTATCATGTCCGCAAGTATGTATATCCATACGTCCGTCCGTATGTACGTCCTTCTGGCCCGCTTTTTTGTCCGATTTACTCCTCCTAAGTTGCCGGCTTAACTCCTCATCCGATTTTCACGAAACTTCATACAAATATCAGTATGATATCTAGTTCAGTATGATATCTAGCAGGGCATATTGTCAGGATGTTCCAGTTGAATGATTTAGGCGGAGACACGGGACTTTGAAGTTTTTAAATCAAAAGCTTGTCCGCTTAACTCCTACATTTTATCTGATTTGCATGATACCGTACAAGAAGTATCACTATGATGTCTAGTAGTGCATATTGTCAGGACGTTCTTGTTGAATGATCTTTGGCGGAAATATGAGACTTTCAAATGTAAAAGTAGATATAAAAATTGAACAGGACATGTAAATCATTTCCGCTCAACTCCGCCATTTTTTTCCGATTTTTTATGAAACTTGGCAGAAATAATCAATATGATGTTTATTGTCAGAACGTTTCAGTTAAACACATGGCGGAGTTACGGGACTTGGCACAAAATACAAAAGCTTGTCGGCATATTTTCATCCGATTGTATTTCACATGATTGTGTACCATTGGTTCTCTATATGAACTAAATACACAAGTTGTGATGAAACGACATGTGAATATGTATAATTTCAGAACATTAAAATTCAAGTTTGCATCAGAGGAAAATTTCATGACTAAAATACTTCGTCTCGGTCAATAGGTCACTGTTGTGGGTCAATAGTCATTTCCTTGGATTAATAATTGCTTTTGACCATAGATAGTTGTAAGGTATTGTTTTCGGAAATTTGACGTTGTTTCATAAGTTAGGCTATTTATTAACCTTTATGCATCAACACTTCAGGAAATTTAATCGATTCTGAATTAATCGAGCAGACATGTGCTTCCAAGGGATCCACTTATCAGTATTTATTTATGATATACTGTTTGTTAAACTTGTTAAAAAGTTTATAAGAAGAGATTATGACCCTATCATTTTGCAACGCACTTCATGCTTATAGGCTGACCCATTTACAGTTCGCCACTATGCTTTCCGCTTCGATTGTGCGCTGACATGACACATTATGGACTCTATGATGATGTCTACCTAAATAAACATAGGATGGTAGCGTTTAATGTGTGTCTTAAATCGTGTCTTGTCGTACGCCTGACGATGTGTTCTCTTGTTTCTTTGGCTTCTGCCAAGTCATTGAGAACATGCTTTGTGACTTTTTATGCTTTTGTTATTTATAGCATAGATACATGATCATTTAATATGTGTTTTACTTATATTGCCTATTAATGCTGCCTTGTTTGTTAGAGAGTATAACCTCAAGGGAATATCTTTATTTACACTGTCCTGTTTTTCTGGAATGACAATAGGCAAGAGTGAGGTTTGATGCACCCTAGAACCTAGTTGAAACTTTCGCCACTGACCGTTCTAGTGCCCTACTGTCAATTTTATGTTTGTGATGCCATATCTTGTCTTTTATTTATCTTTGTAGCTTTTGTTTATTTCTGTGCGTGTTTGTGGTTTACTGTGGTCCTTGATTTCAACATTTCCTGTTCGACTTTTAGGTGTACTTTCGATAGTTCGACAATGACGGAACGCCGCTTCCGGCTATGATATTTAAATTAAATGATGCATTAGTGTTAGCTAAATTTTAACCAATGAAGCAGTAATGTATTGTTTGTTCTTTCCTGTTTGTATTCTATACACGCTTTTGAAATTTTACCTAATGGATCGCTGCAGTAATAAGTTTTAGTATCGCAACCATTAGTATCGGCAGTCGTTAGAACAAACTAGTATTGTACATTTCCTGTTCTACTTTTATTTATAACTACTTTTTTCATAAATACGTTTTTTGAAAGTATGGTTAATCGATTCACTTATCCAATGTGTTTATTGCTTATCTATCTCTCCATACAATATAATGAAAACCATTTTAGAACCGCATTTGGATGTTCCGAAGTCACACATTCATCTAAGCGTATACGCCAGGCTAACATCCACGGTGTCCATTTCGGCACATACCATCCCAATTAATAAACCTTGGTTTTATATATTAATTATTATTATTACAGTTTATAAGCAAGCTTTCCATACTTTTCACTGACCATATACCGTTGGGAAAATGATCCTTAACTACCAAATAACCTATTCAGATATTATGAAGAAAACAGCAAAAGATGTTTTCTCGTCCAATCGTATGCGCCTTGTTCTTAAATATTAGTAAAAAAAGACTGGCAAAATAAATATTGTTGATTTGCTAAACTGTACATAAACTTTAGATTCCAGTCTAAATATGTTTGGACATTTTTCATTTATAGGATGCCTGCGGGGGATTTCCTTGGCTATCACTAATTGGTGTCCAACATTGTAACAGACATGCGTATTGATATGTCAATAGTTAAAGGTTAATATACGGCCTCGGTGTGCATTTTGTCGATAATGACACACTTATTTCATGTGTGCCGGTGTTGAGAAAGGAGTGACAAGTAAATTTGGATGCAAAGCATCAATTTGTCGGTAGTATTTATATCGGAAATAGCAGGTGCTCGTGTATGGAGATTATCAAAGTTTGTAGCGTATAACAATAATTTACGATGTAAAATTTATGTGAAACACTTGTCATATATTACAGATGTAATAATGTTAATAAAATAAAATAGTATAGGTAATATAAGCAATGCTTTGGTGATAAAAGCCTCCTATTATCAGACCGTACCCTACATTCCGTTATCATTTAGTGTAAAAAAAGTATGATAATGGACCTTTGGAAACGGCCGAGCACGACACATAGGAAATATTGCAGTCTCGGTTTGATTGAGACTGTTCATGAGCGGTAGTGAAATATGCTAGCTACCGCTCACACCCTCTAGCCCCGGGTTGAGCAGAACTCGATATTCATAAAATCTTGTAACTTTACAAATAGATCGATGTAATGTTGTATATCTAATAACAAACTGTTTGTTATTATGTCTTTGGCAGAATGTACTATACGGTATGGTATATATTAGTAAGGTAAGGGACAACGTTGTGTAATGTTGTACAATGATTTACCCGAACACTGTTTAAATGTATACATGCGATAAGCGTTATCATTAATGACATAAATATATAGATCACCTACATCGTTTGTCTTCATACATCAATTGTAGGTTCGATAATATTCGTAACTGAGCACTTGCTATTTTCGATAGTTCCCGTTATAGTACGAAATGTACGGTATGGTACGGTTTTACCTCCAACCAATACATTTGGTGAAATAGCATGGAATCGATTTTTATGCTTGTACAAATCTCACGGAAGGAGTAAAATATCAATCCATCTGAATAACATGATATTATGAGCATTTGTTACTTTGTGTTGAATCAGAACTAGCACAATAATACCATAAGACAGTCTTACATAAATATAGGCTCTGCTCTAAAAACAGCTCTCTATATCAAGTTGCTAATCGGCTGGTTCTGTGGCATCAATTTGTTCTTAAAATAGAAGTTATCGCTCTAGGCTGGTTCCCGAGTAATCAATTACCAATAGATGAATAAAGCTCCGTATTTCAATTACCAATAGACGAATAAAGAACCGTATTTTAGACACGTATGTGGGAGAATCTTAGTTTTGGTAAACACTCGATACAAACAAAGCTGTTTTTTCGAAAGTGTACATACTTTGTAACACTCATCTTATAATGTTAAACCAGCAGTTATATTCCAAGCGCAATGTTATTATCACGGCAGGCATTTGCTCAATTTAGTAAAGAAGGAAAATAACAATTGTTCACCATTAATTACTTCCCCTTCACACATAACAATCCCATAAGACAGTCTTACATAAATATAGGCTCTGCTCTAAAAATAGCTCTCTATATCAAGTTGCTAATCGGCTGGTTCTGTGGCATCAATGTGTTCTTAAAATTCACGTGGCACTTATCAAACCAAAAAATAAAATGCGTTACTATTTTATTTTTATACTATGGTTTGAAAGTTTCCTTTTAAAGCTGACTTTTACATTTTTGTAAGCCGTGTAGTTCAAGATGGCCTTAATATTGGTGATTGTGCTGTATTTGTGTGTCATAAATATCATTTGGGTTCTTAACAGATCTTAATTCCAGACACAATCCGATCAATTGTATCTGAATAGAATTGGTTAATCGTATTTGTCTGGTCCTGTTTGGATTTAAATTGTGACGTGACAAGTTAAGTTTCTGAGTAAATCAATATCATCCATTCAATTTAATGCATATAGGTTCATAATATATGAAGTAGTTATCATTTATTAATGTTTACGTGGTCGGAGTATTAACTTTTATACCCCATCCAACCCCTTCTCCAAGAAGCGAAAACGGGGTTGGCTGGGGGTATGAAATGAAACCTTAATTTCGGCTTAAAAGGTTTGCATGGTGTCAAGTTAAAACATTTAATACGTAATTTTAAACAGGTTACCTAAATGTTCATTAAAAAATGTTTAAACGTGTTTAATTGTCGAAATAGCCGTTATAAAATCCTGCTAATATAAGCTTTCCCATCGCTTAATGGAATTAAGGCGTGACCACATAATGTGATTATATAAATATAAATATAAAAGTTTAACAGGAAATGCAGCTTTCACAGAACACAGTAAACCCCAAAATTCGCAAAAAGTCAAACACGAATGGCAATGTTAATAAACTTTGTAATTGCTGTTTGTGTTACTGCTTATTTCTTGCTGACTGTGTTTTGCGAAAGCTACATTTTTGTTCGACTTCATATGGTTACTAACAGTTATCCACCAGAGCTCACATTGAATAAATCCAATAGTTCAGATACTGAAGCAGCATTCCTCGATCTTCATCTCTCGATTTCTAATGATTTCAAACATACTAAATTCTTTGATGAGAGATGACTTCATGGGTACGAACTGTGAAACCCTTGTCGCAGAATTGATTTTATAATGCTATGAAAGAGATTTCATGTTGAGTCTTTTACCAGATACCCAGGAAGAAGTTATTGAGGCCTTTAATGACACCTCTTGGTATCTGGATGACATATTAAACATGGACAACCCTTTCTTTTCTGCTATGGTTAATAATATATACCCTAAAGAACTTCAACTTAACAAATCTAATGTTTCTGATACTAACGCTTTTTTTCTTGATTTACATCTCTCCATTGAAAATGGTGAAATAATTAGCAAAATATATGACAAGAGAGATGATTTTAATTGTATTAATTATCCCCATTTAGATGGCGATGTTCCCCGAGCAACTTCTATATTATGTGTATCAACTTATTCGTGTTTCTAGAGCTCGTACTCGAATATCCATTTACATTTCGCCACTTCTCTTTCCTCTTTGATTGTGCGATGAACGGACAGGTTGTGAACCCATTGATGACGTCTACATAAAGCCCAAAAGGACGGTGATATTTGATGTTTGTCTGCAGTATTGCATTGTCGTGCCCTCAATGGTGAATAGTTAACGATGTTAAAGTTGAATATAGATATAAATATCAAACAGGAAAAGCAGCATTCAAGGACGACAGTCAACCACAAACACACACAGAAACAACGAACAAATTGAAAGACGAATAAAAGGCCAAATAAGACATCACAATTACAAAAGGGTTGACAATAGGGCTACCGACTTCGAACGGTCAGTGGAAAAAAAAGCCGCTTGGGGTTTAAACCAAGTTCTAGCGTGCACCAAACCTCATACTTACCCTACTGTCATCCCAATAAAACGGGAGTGTAAATAAAGAAATCCCCGCCATAAACTATTCTCTAACCAACAAGGCAGCATTAATAGGCAATATAAGTAAAACACAAATATGCTCGTGTATATATAATAATAATATAATACTTATAGATCCCACGTTACAGAAAGTTTGTTATTCTGACTCCACATATAATAATAATATGATATATACAAAACAGTAGCCTAGAAAGCCACAAAGAATGAACTGAATGACTTGGCAGAAGCCAGAGCAACAAGAGAATAAACCATGGAGAGCACGACAAGATTGAAGACAAACATCAAACGTCACCGTCCATTTGGGCTTTAGGTAGTCGTCATCATAGGGTCCACAGTATGTCCGGTCATCGCACAATTAAAGAGGCAAGCACAGTGGCGAACTGTAAATTGGTCCACCACCAAGCAGGCAGTGCGTTGCAAAATTATAGGGTCATAACCTCTTTTGATAAACATTGTATTAAATTTAACAATGATAGTATGAAAGTGATCATGACCAAAGATCTGACGAAGTTTTTTAATCACAATAAGTCAGTAGGTTGTGATAGTCCTTGTCGCTCGCAGAAAATTTCTTTTTTAGTTTTATATTTCGGAAGAAGATCAAAGAAATATAAAAAGATTGGACAGGGAAAGTAGCATTCAAGGAGGACAGTCAACCACAAAACACAGAAACAAACACGCAAACAGACAAACAAGAAGGCAAAAGTAATAATAAATACCAACGACATCACAAACACAAATGGTTGACAATAGGGCTACCGCCTTGGAACGTTCAGTGGCAAAGTAAACCACTGGGGGGTTTAAACCGGTTCTAGGGTGTACCAAACCTCACACTTACACTACATCATCCCATAAAAACGCGACAGTGTAAATAAAGAAATCCCCGCCATGATCTAATCTCTTACCAACAAGGCAGCATCAATAGGCAATATAAGTAAAACACAAATATTATCGTGTAAATATAATACAAACAAACAATAGCCTTGAAAGCCACAATGAAGTTACTCAATGACTTGGCAGAAGCCAGAGCAACAGGAGAATAAACCATTAAGGGCACGACAAGAAAGACAAACATCAAACGCCACCGTCCCAATGGGATTTAGATAGGCGTCATCATAGGGTCCAAAGCCTGTCCGGTCAGATTACGATAATAAAATGTTGCAGATGTTTGACGAAGTTTAAGAGCTTGTAATCGAGTTGAGGAATTTAATATTCGTATCTGTGTATAACTAAAAAGGTACTCCATCAATACACACAAAACAATTTCTGACATCGCAATTAGTTTCTCAAATCAACAGGTCATTGGAAATGTTCTAATTCTGAGAAATTGGTCAACTTAATATGAAACATTAGAAAAGTATAACAGTGTTTCTACTCTTGATTTTACTTATGATAATATCATCAGTTCCACTTCAAGGTCATACGAACCGCTCGTAATATCGGACGAACATGTACGCACTGATTTGTTTTGTATCTTGAAATATGACTATTGTTCTAATTTTAAAAGCAAGGTCACCATTTTATCTGCAAATGTCGCAAAATCGATATGTTGATACCAAAATGAAAGAATTTTAACTAACAATTAGTGTGAAAATATCACAATCATCAATTTCGTGTCTGCAGTTGTCGTTTTGTTGATGGCCCTCTCCTCGTTTTATAATTCAGTGCATTGCAATTTACTAATGGAATGGGACACTCACACGGCACTAGCATTTTTATTCTTGCTCAAATATCCCCGTTTGGATAGAAATATTCATCTGTAAACAGTATGTTTTTTCATATATCTTAAAAGTAGTGTAAACTGAGCACATTTTGTAAAACTAGATATAAAAACCGAACAGTAAATGTAGCATTCAAGGACGACAGTCAACTACAAACACTCAAAGAAACAAATAAAAACTGTATGAAAAGATGAATAAAAGGCGAGATATGACATCGCAAACACACAAGGGTTGACAATAGGGCAACCGCCTTGGAACGGTCAGTGGCAGAAAAGGCTGACGGGTGGGTGGGGAGGGGTAGCCAAATTCTAGAGTGCACCAAATCTCACTCTTACCCTCTTACCCTATTGTCATCACAATAAACCGGCCAGGTTATAATCTCTAACAAACAAGGCAGCACTAATAGGCATTATAAGTAAAACACATAAAGTCTGACATTTACATCCAGTCGCATATTTGTTAAATACGCCCCATAATACACAAGTGTCATGATGTTTGCCACATACTATCCCAATTTACTAACCTTTGTTCTATATTTATTAAATATTTACTTGTTCATATAAATACGTTATGTATACGCCTATCGTTATGTGCATATCTGTGTGATTACTCGTATGCACAGATTATATGATGTTTTAAAGTGTCTTCGTAAAAACGGAACGGATAGATTCGTATTATCCGAAGGCTTTCTCAAGTAACAGATGACCTATGTGTGCCTTCCGTATTTTTTTAATGTTGTTTTACGTTATTTTAGCATACATCTTTAGGCCATATATGACGGTCAACTTTTATCTTTAGGCCATATATGACGGTCAACTTTTTGTGATAGAGACAGTCCATCCCCTTTGTCCTGCGTTGAGCTGCCAGTACTGGTTACGTCTTAATATGTTTCGATCATTTTATTTTATATTATTTCCACTGTGGATTTCCTATGCTTTAAGTCCTTGGTGTCTTACATTCTTATGCTAATATAACTGCGTATGGGTATATCAATATTGTATTTCAGCTTTATGATATACTTAACACTTTTCAATTTAAATCTGACTTCAAATCCATGCAAATCGTGTACTTCAAGGTCGTATAATTCAAACTCTAGACTAAATGATGACTTTATAAATGTGTTTATTTCACTCCAAATATTCAACACGCGATAGCAGTATCCATATTGATCTTACTTGTAGACACAATCCATTCCATTTAATCTGAATAGGGCTGGTTAATCATATTTGTCTGTTCCTGTTTGGTTTTAAATTGTCATTTAAATCATCAATTCAAATAACATTACGTGGTCCGCGTATTAACTTTCTTACCCCATCCAACCCCTTCTCCAAGAAGCGAACACGGGGTTGGCTTGGGTATGAAATAAAACCTTAATTTCTGTTTAAACAGTTTGCATATTGTAAAATTAAAACATTTAATAGGTAATTGTAAAATTGTTATCGCAATTTTTCAGTAAAAACATATTTTTAAACGTGTTTTATTATCGAAATATCCGTTATAAAATCCTGCTAATATAAGTTTTCCCATCGCTTAATGGAATTAAGGCGAGACCACGTAATGAGGTAGAACTAATGCATTTATTTTTTTTTTAAATATTATTATTTAGACATTGCTCCTTCCTATTTACAATTGTCTGTATATTACAATACACGAGTTTTGGTATTATATACAAAATATACGCCAATAGGGGACTGATGTTTAATTCATTTAACATGTTTAAACAAAACATATCGTAATGAATGAAAAAATACCATAGCAGGTTAATTATAGCTGTTTATTTTGACAATCGTAGATGCCGAAAGTGTTTCTAAATTGTTCACACACATTTAATATATATACTGAATAATTTAAATACAACAAGAAACAAATATGTGAAATGGTAATACAATTGGCTTAGTTTAACAACTATATTAACATAACTACTGTACAGTTATTAACGTATTTTGATAGAAATTTCTGCCGTAAAACGAACAGTGTTGGGTACCCAATACTTTATTTGAGCTGGTTTTCAGTTACAAAAGCGAAAATAGCAAACACACAGCTAGACTAATGTTATCTCAATAAGTAACATATACCAATACACGAACTGAAATTTAAGCACAATATTACATATGAGGCCGACATGGTACAAACTAGCACCCGGATAATACACCAGAGGCCGTTTTGCGACTTACCATTCCAACGCGGTGGCCTATCGTCAACCTATTTGTGTTTGTGATGTCACATACTTTGTTTTAATTGTATAACATTGTACGTGCTGTTTGTTTTAAAGGTGTTTTGATTGACTGAGTTCTATTAAAGCTTCATTTCTTGTTCCACTTTCATATCGACTTGTATCTCGTTCTGAAGTTGTCGAGAGATGTACATATTGTTTTACATTTAGGTAAATATGTATTTGTCAACGTGTAAATATCATGAATAATGAACTCTTAAACGAGCGAAAACATGCATGCATGCGTGCACATTGGTGCTGGTTAAAGCCTTAAACTCGACATACAACGGTTGTTATGCAAACTGGATTATGCGCTTATAAATGACCCTATGTTCTGACAGAAGCCATTCTCTCAGTGTGTAATTCAAGTGACAGTGCTTTACAATGTGTTCTGTAATATGATATCCTATATACAACATCATTCTACAGTTAAGGACATTTTTCCTTGTATTTTCCATCTCTACTTGCTCATTGAAAAAGCATGAGAATCTTGTTTATTTGCTGACTGCGTGCTCCATGACCGATCAACACAGGTATATAAATTGAGGCCCGCTTGTAGTTTTTTCTTCGCGTTACATTGCTATATTAGATATTGTCGTGGGTAAGAAAAGCTAAACACAACTTTGTAATGTAGAAAAGCATATTCATAATTTAGCTAGTTTAAATACAAAACTTGTCTGATATGTCTTTATTGTTTCTAGAACAAGATTGATAGCAAATCATTAAATGAACAACTTTCTGTTGTGTGTTTATATTTTACTCCACACAAAAAGACTTTATTAGGTGGACCTCTTAATCTGAATCAAAATTGAATATCACAATGTTCTCATGAAATTGCATGGCTAACAGTGATTTACAGTTACGTATAAAAATTCTCTCACCCACCCCCACCCCCCACCCCCCCAAATACAATAGGCTCGAAATATGTCCTTAACGAACTTTTGACATCGGTTGCAGACTACGTTTAACAGTTATTTTGCTATCATCCTTTTTCTGTATATTTGCTGTCCTGCGGTCGACACTGTATTGTCGCCGTACACAGTCAACTGATTTGATTGAATAACATTGACGTCAACTGATTTGATTGAATAACATTGACGTCTTGCATAGTTCCGACATGGTTTTGCTACAGATGTCAATACGGTATGCACTTAAGATTGGTTGCAAGTTTTATTTGATATCAGCTTGATTGACCGCTCGGCTCTAATTGGTAAAAGTATCATGAATTTTTCTTACGGACGGATATATATGCTCATGTATTGCAAAAATCCTCAGAATAATGCTAATAATAATGGCACGAATTGTTATAATTGGTACATGTGCTTGGGGTTTTGTGCAACCTAAAACGGCATTTGTTTTCCATTGACCGTTCCAAGGCGGTACCTATTGTATTTTTGTGGTGGATCACTCTTTGCTTCTTCTTTCCATTGTTATTGGTGTTTGTATTGTATGCGTGTATTTGGTTTGACTTTATTGCTATGCAATCGTTAATGAGTTTGGCGTGTATTTCCCTTTGATGTATGCCCCAGAAACAGTAATAATTCTCTGTCAAGTAAAATGAAATCAGGTTTATGGCAGAAGTTTGCTTCTGCTGAATGAAATAACAATTTGATAAACACGCTCACAGTAATTATCTTTTGATTTATGATGTTGTAGTAAATATACTAAACCGTTTGCATAAACCATTATACGTGAACAGCTATCTGTCAAATTTAATTAAAGCTTTATGTAATATGCTATCACTCAACTAAATGCAGGGTTTCTGTTATAATTAGAGCCTAAACCAATGGTAATTTGTCAAAATAATGCTAGTATGAGAATTGACTGCCATGAATATGTTGGCACAAGTTTACTAAATTCTCTTACGCTGGGATAAAACATAGATTTTTTGTAATATTAATTTATTGTTATGTGATACGCTTACATATTATAGGTTTAGAAGGTATAAGTATGCAGTTGGTGGACAGATGAATTCTTGTCTTGTCCTTTGAGCCTGTTATTTCTCGAAATGAAAATATTTTGTTTATAATTGCATTGATTAATTCTGCCAAGCAAATTGCTGGTATATTACTAAATATAAATCACAATATTTATTCACGGGATTGAAGTCCGCCTTATATATCCAAGTAATCTTTGTTTTAATGTTGACTAATGTCCAGGTATGTGTTATCTTTACCAGTCATGTTCACACAGACATGTCGAAATGGAAATGCAGGTTTTACAGAATACAGTAAACACAAACACGCAATTAAACAAACAATAATTAAAATGTTAATAAGAAGGTGATATGTGACATCGCAAACACTAAAGGGTTGACAATTTGGTTACCGCATTATTGGACAGGCCAGTAGCCAAAACGTTCGCTGGGGTTTAAACCAAATCTACGGTGCTCCAATCCTCACTATTTGCGAATAGCCATCCAAATGAATTTGAACAGTCTAAAAAATACATCAATAAATACAAGAAATTATTCAGACCTAACAGATAATTGCTAATAATCAATGTATAGAATTTATATAATTGTATCCATATGTGTACTAATAAACTGTAAACAAGGGAAAGCCATATTAATAAATACTGACAAGGGGGTCCTTTGAAAGCAAAACACAAAAACAAAAAAGAAAGTAACAGACTCGGTCATATTAATAAGTTATTAAAATGACCATGCGCATGCAAAAATGTAACGCCAATAGTTCGGTCGAATATTTGTTTTATATATTATTTATTCATGTCACATGATAATTTATGTGTAATACTTATATTGATAATTAATGTTGATTTGTTTGTTAGAGAATATAACCTGGCGGGTTTATCTTTATTTACACAGTAGGGTAAGAGTGAGTTTTGGTGCACCCCAGAACCTGGTTTAAACAGCAAGAAGACTGTTTTGCCACTGACAGTTCCAAGGCTGTAGCCGTATTGTTAACCCTTTATGTTTTCGATGTCAAAACTTGCCTTTTATTCATCTCAGTAGTGTTTTTTTCTGTGTGTGTATGTATTGACTGTGGTCCTTCAAGGACGACAGTCAACCATAAACATACACAGGAACAAGAACAAATTTAAAGATGAATAAAAGGTCAAATAAGAAAACACAAACACAAAAGGGTTGACAATAGGGCTTCCGCCTTGGAACGGTTTGTGGCCACTGGGGTTTAAACCGGTTCTAGGGTGCACCAAACCTCACACTTACCCTACTGTAATCCCATTAAAACAGGACAGTGTAAATAAAGAAATCCCCGCCATGATCTAATCTTTAACCAACAAGGCAATATAAGTAAAACACAAATATGCTCGTGTATATATAAATACAATACAAATAGCATAGAAAGCCACAATGAAGGTACCCAATGACTTGGCAGAATCCAGAGTAACAAGAGAATAAACCATTAAGGGCACGACAAGAAAGATCATAGACAAACATCAAATGCCACAGTCCCAATGGGCTTTAGGTAGGCGTCATCATAGGGTCCACAACCTGTCCGGTCATCGTACAATTAAAGAGGAAAGCATAGTGGCGAACTGTAAAAGGGTCCACCACCAAGCATGCAATACGTTGCAAAATGATAGGGTCATAACCTCTTTTGATAAACGTTTTAACAAGTTTAACAAAGATAGTATGAAAGTGATCATAACCAAGAATCTTACGAAGTTTATAAATCACATCACCATAGAAGTCAGGTTGTGATAGTCCTTGTCGCAGAAGAGTCCTTATATTACTTTATATTTGGAAAGAAGATCAGGGTTACGATAATAAAATTTTGCAAAGGTTTTACGAAGTTTATGGTTACGGTAACCTTAATTGAGTAGCTTTTTAGTTATACAAAGATAACGAATATTAAAGTCCTCAACTCGAGTACAAGCTCTTGAAAACGAATAAATTGAGAAACATACACCCCGTAAGAAGTTGTTCGGGGAACATCCCCATCCCAGTGGGTATAATTAACAATGTCAAAATTAAAAGCATCTCTCTTTTCATAGATTTTGCTAATTATTTCGCCATTTTCAATCGCGAGATCTAAATCAAGAAAAGAATCAAGAAAAGAAGCGTTAATATCAGTTGTAGCATGGTCGGTGACATTTTCATTGATGAATGCAGAGCATTAAATCGTTTAATTTAGGGTAACTAAAGGGGCGTGGCTACACCATACTACAACTACCGAATATTGGAATTTAGAGTACGGTCACTATGACGTCACAGTGTTACTAAGTACACCATGCTACAAAAAAGATAGAGTCTGTCTCAGCTCGTTGGTTATTTAAACACCTCGATGGGCTACGCCCATCTCGGTGTTTAAATAAGCCAACTCGCTGAGACACGACTCTATCTATTACATATATTAGCTTTGTTAAGCTGAAGTTCTTAGGATAAATATTATTAACCATAGTTGAAAAGAGAGGGTTGTCAATGTTCAATATTTCATCAAGATACCGAGAGGTGTCATTAAAGGCTTCAATAACATCTGCCTGGGTATCTGGTGAAAGACTCAACAAGAAATCTCTTTCATAACAATATAAAAACAAATCTGCGACAAGGGGTGCACAATAGGGATACCAACAATTTATCTATAAACGGTCGTTCCATACCTGACGAAAATATTATTTAATAGGAAGATGAGTGCTTCACAAACTTCTTGGCAAGTCCACATAGTGTAATTGTTTAAACTGCCGTTAGCTGAAAAACGCTTTAATAGTATTACAGGCCAAACATGTTGTATTTTCCATAGCGAATGTTTTTTGAATAAGAGCAATAAGCATTCATAGCAAAATAAAAACAAATCTGCGACAAGTGGTGCACAGTTCGTACCCATAGGGATACCAACAATTTGTCTATAAACGGTGGTTCCATACCTGACGAAAATATTATCTAATAGGAAGATGAGTGCTTCACAAACTTCATAGCAAGTCCACATAGTATAATTGTCTAAACTGCTGATAGTAAAAAACGCTTTAATATTATTACATAACAAAAATGTAGTTTTTTTTCTCTAGCGAATGATTTTTGAGTAAGAGAAATTAGCTTGTCTTTAATAAGGTGATGTGGTAAGGTTGTATATAGTGTAGCGAAGTCATAAGTGCTTATTGATGAAACTTGACCTTTATTGAAAATCAAGAACGTCTCTTGAATTTTATATAGACCAAAATAAATTAACCCCAGAGTTTTCATACGTTTTATTACAATATAGGTTAACGTGATCTTTACGGCAGTAAGACAAGAAGTTTGGAGATGTTTTTTGTGGTGCAGGAACTAGAATTCGAAATAAAGCGAGCCTTATACGAATTCTTATGTAATTTAGGAATCCAGAACATAGTAGGCAGTTTATTTTGCTTATCGTTTACACCAGCCATGAAAGTAGTGCGCCGAGTGATATGTGCGGAAACAACATCATCCTCAGTAGAATTAAATGGAGTATACGAATTGGTGCTGCCCAGTTCCAGAGATAAAACATTGACGTAATGTAGGAGTCAAACAATAATTACATTATTAGCTGCTTTATCTGCAGGAACTAAAACAAATTTATTATAAAATTCCTGAATTACCGATTTTAAATTACGAAAGCAAAACCTAGGTATCGCAGGAAGTAAAGAGGGGTTAGCATTATAAAAGTTAATATGTGTATCTATAATTTTAAGAATTGACTTTTTCTAAGTAGAACGCGAGGCACATATACCCCATACGAAGTTGCTTGGGGAACATCCCCATCTAAAAGGGGATATTTAACAATATAAAAATTATCTCTCTCGTCATATATTTTGCTAATTATTTCACCATTTTCGGTGGAGAGATGTAAATCAAGAAAGGAAGCGTTAGTATCTGAAATATTAGCTTTTTTATGTTGAAGTTCTTTAGGGTATATTTTATTAACCATAGTAAAAAAGAAAGGATTGTCATTGTTTAATATGTCATCCAGATACCGAGAGGTGTCATTAAAGGCCTCAGTAACATACTCCTGGGTATCTGGTGAAAGACTCAACATGAAATGTCTTTCATAACAATATAAAAACAAATCTGCGACAAGGGGTGCACAATAGGGATACCAACAATTTGTCTATAAACGGTCGTTCCATACCTGACGAAAATATTATTTAATAGGAAGATGAGTGCTTCCCAAACTTCTTGGCAAGTCCACATAGTGTAATTGTTTAAACTGCCGTTAGCTGAAAAACGCTTTAATAGTATTACAGGCCAAAAATGTTGTATTTTCCATAGCGAATGTTTTTTGAATAAGAGCAATAAGGTTATCTTTGATAAGGTGATATGGTAAGGGTGTATATAGATTTGAGAAGTCATAAGTGCTAATAGATGAAACTTGACGTTTATTGCACAATTTATTAAGAACGTCTCTTGAATTTTGAATAGACCAAAAGAAATTAATCCCAGAGTTTTTATAAGTTTTATCACAATATTATTTAACGTGATCTTAAACGGCAGTAAGAGAACCAGTTAAAAGTGGAGACGTTTGTGGTGGTGCAGGCACTAGAATTTGAAATAAAGCGGGACTTATATGGATTTTTATGAGAAAGAAAACGATATAACTAACGCAAACATATATTTGTACTTCGCAAGAAATTAAAATGCAGACGACCAATTAGGTGTCAAACGTATCGTAATCAGGTTAGTTTTTTAATTAGGTATATTCCACTTGGATGTTTGTGTACAAAAATGTATGTTCTATTTATTGATTTCCTTCCTATTTTATATCGTCCAATCAGATTTAAGTAAACAATCGATTCGATTGGTCAGTCCTTACTGCTAGTTTGTTCGTTAAGTTCTTAGTACACACTGTGAAGACATCGAATATTTTCTTGAGAATAGAATGAATATAATTGCGAAGTAATTGGATATTTATGCAAAGCGTTTGTTCTCTGTACGCACGCCCTGTACCACGGTTTATAAACCAATTAGTCGATTCAGTGTTTATAGCACAAAACGAATACCATTGGCTTATTAAAACAGCGGGGGCGGGCCCCAATCATCACCAGGGTTATCTGTAACATATTTCATTCAGGCTCTGTATTTTACAACAGCCAGTCGGAGTGGACAATTCTAAAACCGCCACAAGCCCCGATTGCTTCGGTTTGATGGTAAGAATCCCAAACGGTGCAAGCATATTCTGTAGCGAATTGTTCGCTATTGCAGAAAATGGGACTTATATGTTTATAGCACCAAGGTATATTGATTTTTTGACTGGCCCAAGCACATGACCGTTTACTTATGAGAACGCTAGAGATGCATCAACAGAAGTTTGCTTTTTGTGAAAGGAACCATTGATATATGGATTTATGTTATTATCGTCATTTCTATTATATGTACATCCATCATTATGGCGTTCATAGATAATGCAATATTCCGACGTACTCGAACAAATCGTATTCAAGCAAAAATACCTCCTTGAAAAAGATTCAGAAATATTATTTTGTAATTGATGGATTACATTTACCAGATAATTGCATCAGTACTTTAATGGATTTGTGTCGAACACATGATAATAACATTATGTTATAGCAGAGTTGAAGTCAATGGCTGACATAATAATAAAATAGTTATCACATAACATGCCTTCTTGGAGTGTAATAAAACCATGACTTATTTATCGTAATACACTGTTCTTAGGCAAGACACTTTCCCTTAGCCTCGTCCGTCGGATGGGGGCATAAACCGGGCGGGCCCGTGTATCGGTCTATCCTCCGAGCACGTTAAAGAACCATAGGAGTCTATTCGATAATAAGAGTAGGGCACGGTTCTCGGATTCCTATGTATCCTTCCCCTCTCTCTGGGACGGCTCTAAATAACCTATACGGTGTTGATGAGCCGTTAAACATAATTCTGTTCAGTTCAGTTCATAATATACTAGTGTATTGTAGATGCAAATGCGGACCGAATCACTTTACTTGTGTAACATTTAGTCCCAAGTGTGTCATGGTACGATACGTCCAGAAACATTAACTATTTATAATTATTCGAACTCTAACTTCATAAAACGCATGCTAGTTAGTAGTTACGTAAATTTGATTTAAGATGTCGAGCTGCGGAATGTAGCTAACGTCATGTAAACAACACAACTACGTCAAGATTTATAATCTTACAAATTGACAAGGTAAATTGACAACATTATAGAGAAATTATTGTAGTAGGTGTGTTTTGTGGTATATATAATGTTACATTCGTGACTGTGTATTATTGAATTTTATAAAATCGTTGGATAAATATATAAGAAATCGACAGAGTCTCGTAAAGAGTGCTGAAGACAGGGTTACCGACTTAGAACGAAGGCCTACTGATTATCTTCTATATACTAGTCACAATTTCTAAGTAAGAACATGTCAATAATATTCTCATTGTTTTGTGTATTTGACGTTGGATTGGAGATACGGTTGAACAGCAAAATAACGAATTTGAATCGTCTGCTCTGACTTTATGAATTGAATGTTGTTTAACGGCTCATCAACACAGTATAGGTTATTTAGAGCCGCCCCAGAGAGAGGGGAAGGATACATAGGAATCCGGGAACCTGCCCTACTCTTATTATCGAATAGATTCCTATGGTTCTTTAACGTGCTCGGGAGATAGACCGATACACGGGACCGCCCGGTTTACGTCCCCATCCGACGGACGAGGCTAAGGTAAAGTGTCTTGCCCAAGAACACACCGACGGAACTCAGTGGCACCACGGAGGATTGAAACCGGGGCCTCCGGTTACAAATCCGCCGCGCTACCGACTGCGCCACGCCAGCCCCTTTAAAACAATTTAAAACGTTCAAGTCGATGTGCTTTCTAAAAGATAAATTATAACGCTAAATAACTGGGTACTTAAGATTTTGTTAAGTACGTTGGATAAGGGCAACTTTAGATGTACCTATATGCAAACTAAAATGTTGGCATCATGCTTTACTACCATTACCACTACAAATGCGTTTGCAAAATACTTTTTTAAAATATTTAATGCTAACACTGAATTACAGTTACTTCAATTTCAAACTATATTCAATTAAAATGGAGGTAATTTAGGATTATTCAAGTCACATTGTACTATATAATACACGAAATGGGTCAAACGTTTTTTAATATTATTTCCTTCCAATTTAAATAAGTTTACATCTTTAAGCGGGCTTTAATTCGTGTTATGTGTTTTATCAGTACATTTAATGTTTTCATATAAAAGGAGGGTAACTCTCAAAATATGTAAAAAAATAAACACAAAATAAATGTTTTACACATCTATTGGGCAAAGCAAAATATTTATCACACAACTATTCTAAATAATTCAAACTAAGAACATTACGTGAGATACAAATTTGAGTAACTAGCTTCTTTTGTTCAATGTATATAGTGTTCGTTGGACGTGAGAACAAGAAATCACACAAAACATCCAAGCATGAGATATTGACTTATTACAGTAAATAATATAAACTGTTATAGTTAATTAACCCAATTGTGAGTTTAATACAATATATATCTTATGGTATCTCACACATTTAAACCAAACTCAAGTGTGCTTCCATTAACGGCTGTTATTTGTTCATTTTTATTTTTTAAGTTACTTTTAATAAAATAGGGTCGGCCATTTATAATAGAATCGATGGTATGAATGGAATCGCGTCTGTTTTTCGACATTATTACATCCCTCAAGATGTTGTTTTCTTGCTCTGGATTTGTTAAATTAGCTGAATTTTCCATAACTCAGAACAAATTAGTACAATTCTAACAGTATACAAAGGGCGGCCATGGGATTACCAGTTTCACCAATTGTGGCCAATCTATATCTGGAGAACCTCGAGATAGAATCCCTCGAGTCAGCCAAAAGTCCGTCCTCTACGTGGTACCGATATGTGGATGATACGATGACTAAACTACACGAAAACCACACAGATGAGCTCTCGGACCATTTGAACTCTATAGATAAATACATTGAGTTCACCTCGAAAAGTGAAGAGGATGGCAAAATACCATTCTTTGAAACATGCATCCACGTGAATGATTACGGCTGTAGGAAGGTGACCATGTGCAGAAATCTACCACACACGGACCAATACTTTAATACACACACGGACCAATACAGCGCACTGCATGTTTAGTGATTGACCCCTCTACAGTCTGTCAATACGCTTCACTTTTCACTTGTGCGATGACTGGACTACCTCTTGGGACTCTATGATTGTACCTACTGAAACCCCAACTAAGGGAGGTGGGTGCATGAGCTTTCGTCCCTCGGGTTTTCTGGTCGAAACCTAGATTGGTTTTCTCTTTAGCTGCAACTACTATGGTTGTTCAGTACGATTCCGGATACACAAGAATTATGCCAAAGGGAAGGGTGAAACGCGGCCCAACATTGGCATACTCTATGTACGAGGAACTTGTACAAAGCGTTTAAAAACCATGATGTGAATATGTATCATAAACCTTACAGTTATATAAGACAAGAACTCTCACATGTTTATGACAAAATTGACAATTTCAAGAAATGTGTTGTAATGTATTACCTGAAATGCGACATTTGTGACAAAGATTACTTGGGTGAGACTGGCAGATGCTTAGAAATTATAATTAACGATCATCTGGATAGAACTAACGCGGCCATACATGAACATTTCTCGGACATATCTTCAGCCCGGTTCACATTAAGGTTCTTATTTCTGAAGATCTGCATACATGAATCAAACTTCGAGTGAAGGAGGCCATTGAAATCAAACAACGACTCCCATCACTGAACATGGACGAGGGCCTGGACTTACCTCTAGTATACGACGCCCTCCTGTTATCACGTAACCAGACTAACTCTGGTGATCTCCAGCAGTAAACACCGATCAGATGATGAAGGATATGAGTTAATATCCAAGTAGGTATTAAATTGCTATGAGTAATGAACACTTCAACTAATTTATTACATCTAATCGTTTTAAATAATTTGGTTTATGTTTAGTTTAATTATATGCAGATATGTTACAATACATCAATTCAACATCACAATATTCATAGAAACATATGCAAATGGATTGAACTACAAGTTATTACAACATTAGTTACAGTTCTCTCCATTGTGGCTGAAAAGGTGTACATGATTATCGGTTTGAAATTGTAACAATATATTTAAATACAAATTTGATAAGGGAAAAAGAGGGGGAAAAAAAATAAAAAAATCCAAAATGTAAACTCTGCCGTGCCATTCTACCCCACGCAATCTCCACCGATATAACACCACACTATCCCCGTTCAGGCTGATAGAAACATAGCGACAGTTGATATAGACAAAATACAACGTTATATTGATACAAAATTAAGGATTTTGGAATCGTTAGTGTTTTTAATATAGATTTGAACTTCCAAAGGTCCATTGTCATACTCTTTTTTTTCAGTGAATAGAATATGATTTTCCTCGTCCGTTAGTTGGTCGATGCCGTATAAAAGTTTGTGAGTACTTAAAGGATGAAATATACGAGTGTCTAAAATAATTGCCGTCTTTCATTTCTGAAAATTACACATCTAAACAAATAATGCTCAACATCTTCAAAACCATCACCACATATACAACTGGGATTATCCTCAAATGATTAAGAAAGAGATCAGCGTTTAAATTGCTGCAGTTGTTTCGCAAACACGCATGTAGAACTGAAAGGTATATATCACCCAATATGTAGTATTGGGGTACTATCTGTGGTTTAAAGTAATTGTTAAGTCTAGTTTTAAAACTCGAAAGGGATGGTGCTTCGCGAATATTAATATCAAGTTCGTTTCAAAGTTTTAGAGATGACGGTAAGACTGATCTCGAAAACAGTTCTGTTCTTCTAGGTAAAGTAACGAAGTTGGAACTGTTTCTCACGTTGTAAGGATTCGATTCCGTAACAGTTGCAGGGAATATTTCATTCAAGTAACTCGGTAAATCTCCATTTTTAAACTTAAAGGTCAATATCAACTTTTGGATGTGTCTTCTGTCGACTTGGTTTATGTGATTAGCAGAGATGAAAATAATTCAATTTTATAGCAACTAAACAGAAATACGTAGCATGATTTGTGAGACTGAGAAACGCAAGTTTTTTTAAAGTGTTGGCTCCTTGAATGCTACATTTCCAGTTCGACTTTATACCTAGCATATTATGAAGTTAAAACTATTGTGTCTGGTAAATATATTTCTTTTAAACTACTTTAGAACATTACAATATCCAATGCATTTAAGCTTCATTAAAACGCCATGTCTAGTGTTATGAAACAAAATGGGTGACACTTGAGATTGTCTTCTAGCAATACACGCCATTTCCTTCACACGTGTTCGTCTTCTTACGTATTGTATTGAATATAATATCATACCTCACCAGTAAAACACTTAACAATACACGCAATTCATTGGGGGAAAATGCAACTAGTCACATGTGGTTTTGTTTGAAATCATATCGCAGTATAAAGGTGAAATTCAGGTTTTGATTTACAGTCGAACTTCGATAGCTCGAACACCGGTGATTCGAATACCATCGGTAAATCGAGCACATTTTCCGGTCCCGACACAACTCCTATATAATTCAATGTAATTTAACCTCGATTATTCGAATACTATTTCTCGAATACCGTCGCTCGTTCGAGTACTTTGTACGGTCCAAAGATCCATTTTTGTGTGAATTTAAACCTCGCTAAATCGAAGGTGCCATGCGACGTCGGCCATATTAATTGTAATCGACGCGGTTGTATTTGTTTGTAGCAAAAATGAGATATAGGGTCCTATAGAAACCACAGCGTCCTAATGCAATGGCATCGTAGGTTCGCACTGTACTGCAAACAAGGACGGTCAGTAGGCAATAAGGCCTACTGGTTAGCTTGAATCGATTTTATATGCGCACAATCCTCGCTATTATCCTGTCTTCAGCGCCCAAATAGACAAGACAGTGTAAACAAAACTACACCCCATCAAAAGGAATTCTCTAACAATAAAGTCCACATCCAGAGAAACTAACTAAAGAAACACATACAAAATAATAAACATCTCAGGATGTATCCAGAATCGTACTGAACAACCATAGAAGTTACAGCTAAAGAGAAAACCAATCTAGGGTACGACCAGAAAATCCCAGGGACGAAAGCTCATGACCCACCTCCCTTAGTTGGGGTTTCAGTAGGTACAATCATAGAGTCTCAAGAGGTAGTCCAGTCATCGCACAAGTGAAAAGTGAAGCGTAATGACTGACTGTAGAGGGGTCAATCACTAAACATGCAGTGCGCTGTAAAACCAAAGGGTTTATATCCTTTTCTGACGAACTTCCTGATTAAATTTGTAAAGCGTCAGATCCCTTTAACTTTCGAAGTTTATAGACCAAGTTCGATCATAGTGCAAAAACAGATCAAGTTGGTTGTTAAAGGTGCGAACATTTATGATTGAAAAGCGATAATAGACAGATACAATTTATGTTTAGTGAACTTCGTTTACTGTTAATTATGATAAATTAAACACTGTATATTTTCTAATTAAATAACGTTTGTTGATTGGTTTTAAAAAAATAAAAAAATAAAATAAAATAAAGTGTGTACACTTTTTAATTAGATAAGAGAATTTCCCGAGTATGTTTACTGAACTTTGTTTACTGATTAAACACGGTTGATATTCTAATTAAATAGCGTTTGATGATTGGTTTTAATAAAAATTATGTGCTACGCTACCGAAACCAGGATTACCTTGTTCTCGTTATTCGGACTTCCGGCTTGTATGTTAAAATCTATTATTGTGATATTTCTTTAAATAAATGATAAAACAAACACATTATTGCAGTTTTTCTTGTATTTTCAGTGTAACAATTACATGTTATATATCAGTTATGAGGTTTAAACAAACATGCATGAACATAAAATACATACCGAGAACGATACATCACGTACACAAGTAACTATTTCGGGCGGTACACAAATTCGGATAGATATTTTGGTTTTTATCGTTCCCGCGATGCCTCGAACCCACCGATAGCTCGAACATATCCCTATGGTTCCGCTGACTTCGAGCTATCGAGATTCGACTGTATTTATAAACAAACGTGCCCTAATCCCCGCGCAAACTGAAGCGTATAGTGATCCAATTGTACCAATACTGGGTCCTGTTTTATGAAACTTTTGTCGTAAGTCGAAATAAAATACCTCCCACCATTTTCCTTAAACATTTAAAGCAAACAATGACGTGTGGGCATATCGCATAAACAATACAAGTATTAGTTAGATTAAATAAAATATGTATTAAATAAAATATGTTTAGTTGTTTAACTTAAAACATAGCAAAACATTGAATAATTTAATTTACGAAGGAGTTTGTCGTAATTTGTTTCATAAAACGGACCCGTGATTACTTCAATTTAGTGTCGATGTTTAAACAAGCCTATGATGTGTACTATATTATCAAAACTCTAACTTAAACTGACAGAGAATGTTACACAATACATTTTGCACGTTCTTGCATATTTACTTGTTGTGACATATTAGAACTTGACAACTCTTGATTTTCATCACTATGCCGGCATGTTAATACATATCATTGCAATGTAAAGTTACGCTTATCTTTTGAAGTATTAGTAGTAATATTTAATAATATTTGCAAAGGTCACGCAAAACATTCTGCTTGTCTTCTGAAGTATTAACAGTAACATTTAATCATATTTACAATGGTCCTGCAAAACAGGTTCTAAAACCTTGATACATATCCGCTGACTTCTAGTACTCGTTCCAACCCCCATACTAGTAGTATTTTATAGTATACTGCCAAATATTTAACACGCGTACTCAGTATTTGATTTAATTTACATTTACCCTCTCTTAACGTCGTGAGTAATTGTCTTCTTCTCTTTGCTCCCACCTTAATTATATTTTATTTATTTCGCAATGGCATAATGTTCTAGTTTAGGTCACAACATTTTGTTAGAAGCTGGGACCATACAACACTGGCAATGTTATAGTATGACAAAACCCATTGAAGGTTCCATGTTCACGGTCATAAGTATACCATCTTCAGAATGACTCATCTTTTCGTAATATTGACATTTTAAATATTGTGTTCTTCTCAGCCTGGGGCTAGAGGGCGTGCCATGAACGGTAGCAAGCATTTTCACTAGCGTTCACGAACAGTCCCAATAAAACCTAAACATGTGTATCGCGTTCGACTATTCCAAATTTCTCCTTTCATACTATTTTTGCTCACTCTTAAAATCGTAAGTAAATCAATTATTCTCCTGTTTTCATTCAAGTAAACATAACAGAAAACAATGATATGTAATACGCCATATATTCAGCACCTGAAAAAGTTGGTTACAATTCATAAACAACATTGTCTGATATAATCAAGTTCAATTTTCAGAAGAGAAAGATCCTCTTGGTTCAGAAATAGGCACGTTGTTTAAAACAATTATGGGAACTAAATTTCCCATGAAAAATGAAATACGTATACATGTTTGTACCAGACTTTCCTTAGATATACCATACTTGCCTTAGGAAACATAAACTCATGTAAAAAAATTTTTTTTTACTGTATTGGCACGATTTATTAATGCCTAATTTATTTATCGTTCTGTTGAATTTGAAATCGAGTCCTGACTGAAACAAGGTATATAAGTATCTCGGTACTGTACATAATTATACCATCACACGCGTCGCTAGGTTGGATAACTTCCTTGTTGGTTAGAGAATAGTTCATGGCGGGGATTTCTTTATTTTCACTGTCCCGTTTAGGGTTAACGGTAGGAGGTTTGGTGCACCCTAGAACCTGGTTTAAACCCCCAGCGTCCTTTTTTGCCGGCGTTAGCCCTATTGTCTACCCTTTTGTGTTTGTGATGTCTTATTTGGCCTTTTATTCATCAACTAATTTGTTCTTTGTTTCTCTGTGTGTTTGTGGTTGACTGTCGTCCTTGAATGTTGCTTTTCCTGTTCGATTTTTGTATCTATATTTCTAATCTCAATACACGCACTATAGCTGAAGCAGTGGCTCAGTCGTGAAATACATGAACTGACCTACGCATAGTTCTTCACATAAGTAAGTTTATTCTCATTAAATATCACTCGACTATTAAAGTAATACCAACAAGTAACACAAAGACTAACTTCGAATTTCAGTTCGTGAGATAAACACCGACACCATTTTGTTTATGTTATTGATGTAAACGGTACATGCATGTATATGTGCATTTACATGTATTGGCAGAAGTGTATTCTACAGCATTCATGGTCACAAGAACACTTGAATAGATAACTTAAAGTAAACGTGTTCTCCCCGGGAAAAAAACACTATTTAATATGTGTGCCTTATAAGTACCCCATTTATGATGCAGATAATGTCGCTGTTTCTTTGACATCCATACATGTGTTTATCAAATATATTTCTTGGATTTACACGGATTATAATTTCAAATATAAGGTACGAACTTTAATGTAAGTTTTTGTGTTTTATGTTGCATCTTGTATAATACATTTTAATGTATTTTAATGCATTTGCATGTTGCGTATTTGAAGGTTGATTATGTGTACAGGATGTTTCGTCCAAGCGATTTTGCTATGTCTGACCATTTTCCAATATAAAACGTGTCCTTTGTATTGCCGTATTCCAGGTGAAGCGGCATCGACTAAGTTTCGTAATTACTGAAGCGATAGCCTCCTCCGATGTTTTAAGAGCGCGAACACATCCTGTACATCCAAAAAAGTACAATACCAGATTGACAACATTAGCTGATGATACACAATAATCAATATTCGTTTTCGTTAAAATGATGTGTTGTAATAGGTACTGTGTAGCTTTAAAGTAACAAAACGTACTACACTAACCGTCCCAAGTCGGTAATCTTGTCTTGACCACTATTTGTGTTGTGTATTGTCCTTTTCATTGTATATTTACTTTTCTGCTTGTTTGTGATACAGTGCAGACCCACGGTACCGTGGCGTTATGTGCTGTGGTTTCTATAAGGCCAATTTTCGTGTGTTTTATTGGAATTGAATTGAATGTTGTTTAACGGCTCATCAACACACTATAGGTTATTTAGAGCCGCCCTGGAGAGAGTGGAAGAAATCATAGCAATCCGGAAACCGTGCCCATACTTATTATTGAATAGATTCCTATGGTTCTTTAACGTGCTCGGAGGATAGACCGATACACGGGACCACCCGGTTTACGTCCCCGGACGAGGGAAAGGGAAAGTGCCTTGCCCAAGAATACACCGACGAAACTCAGTGGCACCGTGGAGGATTGAACCCGGGGCCGGTTACAAATTCGCTGCGCTACCGACTGCGCCACGCCACCCCTCGTGTTTTATTGGAATGTTATATCGTGTTTTATATCGACGTTGTATGTATATATCTGAAACGCAAACAATTTAAACATACTGCAAACATATATATTAAGGGAACAACAAGGTCGATGGCGATAGTTTCTCAACATAATAAGTATAGCCAGAAAACCTATATTTATGAGTAAACGATGCAGGAGCTCGCTTCTCTTGAAAGGAACTATTTCTAAATGATAAATTTCGTCAACAGTTTTATTATCTCTGCATTCATCATTCTGTTCTTAACAGATAACGCAAACTAAAAACATACTTGAAGAAACTATCCACTAAAAACACTTCCCTGAAAGAAATGCGGACATATATCTTTGTAATTTATCAAATACAGATATCAATGTATACACTTACACTAATGGTTTTGTATCACGCGCTGTATAATGAGATTTCTGTGATTTTAATCGAAACTTTTAATAGCGAGCGCAGACTTTCTCGAAAAAGTAAGCCATCATACGCCATTATTAATAAGTATGAAGTGGGAGTGTTAAAATCGTCTTCAAAACTTGTTCATTACTTTACAAATGTCTGTCTGTCTGTCTGTCTGTCTGTCTCTCTCTCTCTCTCTCTCTCTCTCTCTCTCTCTCTTCACAGAGTATTATGCAATGTTGTGCAGTATTTTTGTTTCATACTGTCTGCAGTATAATAAGGTACACCCCTGTAATTATGCCAAATTCTTTAAAGAGTATGTGGGTGGACCTTTGGAAACGGCCGAACACGACACATACGAAATATTTCAGTCTCGGTTTGACTGAGACTGTTCATGGCATGCATATGGCGGTGGACATAGAGATTTTCCTCCCCCATGTCCAGCGGTGTATGGTCCCAGTATCTTACGAAATACTATGCCCCTAAGAGCGAAATAAACAAAATGGAATTTAGTTGAGAGCAGCGGTTATGAAGCCAATACCGTAAAATCGTTATTAATAATTTGATAATTACTTAAATAGTTCAAACACATTTGTGTTTATTTCTTGCTAGTTGTTGATTATATTGGACAAATATTTTGTTTAAAAGTAAGCTACAAGTTGTGTTAACTCTATACTTAATTATATGTAAGCATGTTTACATTATATAATAAATACCATTGAAAGCAACAAACACAAACAAAAGAAAAAAGTAGCAGACGCGGTTTTATTGAGTATTTTCATGAGAGGTAATGCCTTAAAGCACTGGCTTAAGCGGTATTCTACTTCAAATAAACACAGACTGGGCTTGATGATCCCAAAGGATCAGTTTATAATAATACTACTCATTTGTACACGAGGCGACGTTTTACGGCCGCCACACAGCACTAAACAACGCTAGTGTGAATGTCAATAAATACTGAAAAGGTGATCCCTTGGAAGCAACACACACAAACAGAGAGAACAGTAGCAGACTCGGTTTTATTGAGTCTGTTCATGAGAGGTAATTATAAGATGCAACACCTCTCACGCCACCTTGCACCGGCTTAAGCGATATTCTACTTCAAATAAACACAGACTGGGCTTGATGATCCCAAAGGAACAGTAAATAATAACACTACTGATTTGTACTCGAGGCGACGTTTTACGGCCGCCACACAGCACTAAACAAACGCTAGTGTGAATGTCAATAAATACTGAACAGGTGATCTCTTGGAAGCAACAAACACAAACAAGAGAGAAAAGTAGCAGACTATATTTTATTGAGTCTGTTCATGAGAGGTAATTATAAGATGCAATAATAATTATTTAATAAATCGAGGGGCTAATTTAACGCTTCAAATTCATAAATGCTATAAGACTGCCGTGTGTTCCTTTAAGACCTACATTCGTGGAACGTGACAAGCTGCACACACAGCATGAATTATATCCTGTAGTACCCCAGAATCCTTACTGAGGCAGCAATTATACTCGTGTCAGTTAATATTTGTATTATAGCCGCTTGTTGTACCTTCCGTTATTTACACTGAGTTTGGTTCTTTGATATATAATAGTACCGAAATCCATACATTTTCGGATCAAATTCAGAGTGTATAATTGTAATCTCTACAGAATAACGAGTCTTTCACTAATAACCCGTAGGTTGTTGGTAGTATGTAGGTGACTACATAATGTAAACATGTACTACCCCACACAGTCACATAATGTAAACATGTACTACCCCACACAGTCAAATAATGTAAACATATACTACCCCACACTGTCATATAATGTAAACACGTACTACCCCACACAGTCACATAATGTAAACATGTACTAACCCACACAGTCACATAACGTGTAGACCTAGCACTACACGTTATGCTGAAAGTCAAGCAAAGAAAATACTATCACCATATGTACGAGTCTTTGGTCTGGCTCGATCAAGGATTGAACTCACCATCTCCCGCATGAGAGTCGAAGAAGTACGAATAAGACACCAATACACACAATTATCTTTCGACTTGAAACGTGAAATAAATTAATCATATAATCTTTTTTTTTTATTATTTTATTATTTTCAATAAAATATATGACGAGTAGGTGGATTTCTGTGTGTGTTTATGGTTGACTGTCGTCCTTCAATGCTGCTTTTCCTGTTCGATTTTTATATCTATATTAAAATAAAAACGGTGTAATAATCGATAATACATGTTATACATATCATGGCTTTAAAAAACTGGGTTTGTTTGATTCGTAGAGATACAACAGATCGTATTTTATAAACGTAGCATACATAGTAAGAATGATCAACGGGTTTTCATCACTGATGGAGACAGATTAAATGAAAATGTAGATTTTAATAAAATGTCATGTATAGCTCTATGAAACATAGATACTTGATATTGTCTCCTAGCAATACAAATAATTGATTTTACACGGGAATATACTGAGTATTGTCATGCATACTGTATCTCATATTTCCGAAGCAAACCACTTTAAACAATACACGTTATTTCACAGGAAAACAACGCTAACCATAACGCAATACATATGTCAAGTTAGTGCATAAAATACACGTCTACGAACGGCGAGAAGATGTTTGATATGCGCCGTCCTCCGACGTGCATACGCGTTTGACTTTTCTATGTGTTGACTTTCCGCAGAGATTATCTACGCTAGATATAAAATACTGTCAATTTTAACTGATACAATGCATTTTATAAATGTACAACTGACCAAAAGTGACGAATGATCATTTGTTATCCATTTAACGCTAAATATCTAATCCTAAAATATTTTGATATGAATACATTAGTTTAAATCTAGGTACTATGCATTGTTTGAACGGCAAAACAGGATGTCTTAAGCAGTGACGAAATACAAAAGTTTATACACGGTCTGAAATTGTCCATACGGATTTTAGTCAAACGCAAGGAGTCGTCACGGTGCGCATCTATAAACCATATGTAAAGAAACACACAAAAGAAGTCAATATCGGCTAGTAACGGTAGATTCCGCGACCACTCTCGTCATCATTCGTAGCTGTTCGTGAGCCGCGTAAAGATTGAAAATCGATGGTATCACAAGTAACAATCAAAAAATCAATTAATAAGCATGCAACATATCTAAGGATGAATAAACAATACTCAGAACCTTTAAAGGCTGGAGTAGTGGAACCACCTAATAAGTATTCAAAATTCAAGTACGAAACCAAAAGTATTGAGAATGTACCACCTATATCTGTAAATATAGGGCTCAGGAATCTCCAAAGCTCGGAATGAATAACTATTCTGATTGCATGAACGGGGAGACGTTTTACCAACGCCACACTGCACAGGCAACGCTTCTGTAATATATAATCAAATATGAAAGGAGACATTTGGAAATCGTTGAACACGATAAATCTCGGTTTGATTGAGAGTGTTTATGAACGGCAGTGAAATGTGCTTGCTACCGTGTTGAGCAGAACGCAATATTTAAAATGTTATTAGTACATAAACTTGAGTCATCCCGAAGATGGTATGCATATGACGGTGAACATGGAACCTTCATTGCGGTAATTTTACATCATTCCATGACCAGCGGCGTAACACATTTTCACAGTTATTTGGGGGCGATTCTCCGAATGTACCAGGATCAATCAATTCAAACCGAGATGTTTTCAACAACGGAACAAGTAATATGTATAAATACCACGCTTACCTTATTAAAATAGCTGTAATTGACGAGATATCATCAGTTTAGAATATCAAATACACCCACTGCTTCATTTTATTTGTTCACTATAGCCTGGATCATATACGACGCTTGCTGTTTTAAAGCCAAAGGGAACCGTTAAAACAGCAAGCGTCGCAGATGATCAAGACTATTCAAACAATTGCAGCAGACGGTGGAGTGAATATTCTAACTGACGATTTCTCGTCAATTACAGCAATTTCGATAAGGACATTTTTTCAGGTAAACTTAAAATATGTTTGTTTTCAACAGATAACACTTTAATTATTTTTTTTCAGCGATACCGCAACCTGTGCACCTCCCAACTTTGATATATCAATTTGAGCACTACTTCGTAAATTGTTGGAACACATGAAGCCAGAACATTTGAAGCATATTAGCTAACGAGGACATCAGTGGCCTGCTGTTATGTTTGAATCATAATCCAATCAGATCATTATCTCATTTTAACACTTTCATGAATGTTTTTCTTACAGCAATGACTGACTTTTTTGGGGAAACTACCCGAGTAAACAATAAGTTGGTCACCCTGAACATCAAACCCATTGGTGACAAGAACCGCAAGTGTATGGAAAGGCGTACGGGTGAAGTGATCGAGGCAGCTGCTGTTGAATCGAAACGTAAGGCAGCAAATGCGGCGTTTCATAGAGAAATGGAATAAGATTTCTTTTTCATTTTCCCTAATGTAGAATGTGCATAGACACAGACACATTTTCATTATTTCCAATTATTTTGAAGGAGAAACAAATCTCTCTCTTATTTTTTTTGCAAATTGTTTTAAAAGTTGTAAATTAAAAATGTATTCTTATCATATACTCCTACTTAAAAGCTTTTTTTAACCAGGTTATCACTGACCGTTCCACGGCGGTAGCCCTATTGTCAACCCTTTTGTGTTTGTGATGTCGTTTGCATTTTGTATTACTTTTGCTTTCTCGTTTGTCTGTTTGCGTGTTTGATTTTGTGTTTTGTGGTTAACTGTCGTCCTTGAATGCTGCTTTCCCTGTCCGATATTTTTATATTTCTTGGTTATCAGATTGGCAAATGTCGGCTGGCGGGCTGTTGTGCGATCGGTTGGGCGACGTCAAACTGGTGGTTTCCGCTCAATAACGTTTTTTTAAGAACGACATTTTAAATTGAAACTTGATATGTAGCTAGATTATGTGGAGACCTAACCCGGATTGCATATGAGGGCCACTAGGGTCAAGGTCAAGGTCAGTGTTACTAAAAAGAATATCGGTTTCCGCTCAATAACTTTAAATGAATATAGTGATTTCAGATACACGGAACTTTTTGTAAGCATCAATAACCATATGTAAAACATTGGGCAATTTGCACAGCCAGATATAAAATTTCAAAATGTTGTAACCAGATAATTTTGGTCATTCAATAAATTAGAATGCTGAATATTGTACATTAATAATGTTTGTTTTGTGTTTACTTACAACTCACACATTCATCATGAGCAAAATATGGGAAGAAAGTGGTTAGGACTGTTGTAAGTCAAGAACTTGTGAAACATGTAAGTAGTTGAAGAGTATAAGAATCCATCATGGGTATACGGTGAAGATAGGGAATTCCACCCCGAGGTATAAGTGTTTTTATCGGAACAGAGACTCTGCCGAGGTTCTGATTAAAACACTTATACCGAGGGGTGGAATTCCCTATCTGAATCGAATACCCATGATCGATTCTTTTTCTTGCATATCAGAGACATGTTGTGCGTTGACGCCGCCAGCTACTAACGTTTTGCATATGTTCCTGCATACCGGATGTTGGTGCGCACGTGACTTTTATCTTTACCCATAAAGATAAGACTTTCCATTCCCCATGCAAAACGTGGATAGCCTTAACGGGTATGCAAGAAAAATCGTGTTAGTCAGCCCGTTAGATAGCACCGCTATGTACAAACTCATTCAGGAAATGCAGGTCTTATGAAAAGTGTTAGTGTTGCGCAAAGTGTAAAAGAACTAGCATCTGAAGGAAGACCTGTCGAATATCTAGAAGGAAATGGTGATAATACACGTATTGGTCGCCTTAAAAGTAGTTTAAATGTTGACATAAAGAAAAGATTTGACAAGAACCATAATGTGAAAATGTTGAAAAGAGCTTGTATAGACATGATAGATGCTCAGCAATCTGAAAAAGGTGTCAAAAATCAGCAAAACCGTCATCATTCACATTCAAAAATGTTTGAAGTATGTGTTAAAAAATCAGGGTGACAAAGAAGAGAATCTAAGTGCAATTATACGACACCAGTTTGGTGATCACTCATTGTGCAATATGGCATGTCAAACGTTGCATTATTCAATATTTTTATATTTATATTCAATATGGTTTCATTTATTATGTTCTCATTTGTATTCTATAATTGTCAATTTGTATTGTATATTTTTCATTTGTATTCTAAAAGTGTCAATTTGTATTGTATATATTTCATTTGCATTCGATAATTGTCTATTTTTATTGTATATTTTGCATTTATATTGTAAAAATTATCATTTATATTCTATGTGTTACATTTGTGTTCTATAATTTCTACATTTATATTCGATATAATTTGAATCACGGGATTTGTTTATTTACTTTGTTACGAAGGATTTCATTGGACAGAGCAAATTTCAAATTCAATATGGCCGCGCCCTGTAAACAGTCAGATGTTAACGCGACTTCACGCTAAGGTAAGAAATAAACACATTTTTGATGGTCACGTAAGTGTCTCATACCTTTTAGTTGAACGGGAACATATTGAAATATTGCGGAAGTGATTCGGGTTGTTATTTGTTTATGATTCTGACATTATTAGTTGTTGCTTTGTCGCAGGACAATGCGATACAAAAAACATCACATCGTTGGCAGACGTGTATTTGCACTACCAGGCCAGTACAACTCGTGCTCTGTGCCTCCTGCAGTACGGATACAGTTCCATAGTTGCCCTAGGCCACCACAGGCAGGTGGCAATACCTGACACTGGTGGCATTCAAGGCCTTGCTCGGTCATATTGTCACCAGTCTCATTTATTTACGTCTTTATGTGCTTTTTTTACATACGGACGTTTATAGATGCACCCTAGTCGGAGGATATAAAAAAATCGTCTTGCCATTCGTAGACGTGTATTTTATGCACTAATTGTCACCAGTGATCCAGGCGGGCAACATTGCTCTGGGTCATTATACCATCGGTGACCCAGCGGACTACAAGCCTTCTTTTGGGTCACCATGCTGCGAGCCGACTGCCCCTCTGGGTCATTTTACCATCGTTGACCCAGCAGACTATAAGCTTTGCTTTGGGTCACCATGCTGCAATTGCCCTCGTTGAAAGATGTCAACATAATGAGGTACCAGGGTTGGTTACATAACTGTGCCCTAGGCCACCGGTGACCTCAGACAGGCGGCAATACCTTAGACTGGGTCGTGACCCGGGTGGCACTAAAATTGTGCGGTACCAGGATTGGCTACATATCGGTTATCGGCAATCGGTTATTATTCACAATCGATCATTGGTTATAATCTGTTGGATACAACCAGCTTATGATCGGTTATAATCTGTTTGCCAATAGTAAGAATTAATACAGCCTTATTTCAGAAAAGTATAGCATAGTATTTCCTGGTAATAAACAACAATTTATTATTTATTTTTTTTATCGCTCATTTATGTATTGCATTCGTATATTGTTCATCCTACGCTAAAGTTGATGAGCATAATTCATCAGATAATTGTAAATTCAATAGAATTTTGTTTATTTTCATTTCCAAATATAATTGTATACACATTTCCGATCAATCGATTGTAGACTTTCATAATTGATTATCTTAATCGAATGCCCAAGTAGTCGATCATCGGTTACAATCGATTAATCGATACATCACTAGCTACATAACCGTGCCCTAGGCCACAGGTGCCCCCAGGCACTGGGTCGTGCCACCAGTGACCTGGGCGGCACTCAAGGCCTTGCTTAGTCATCATGCCCAGGCGGTCTACACAACCTTGCTCTTGGTCATCATGCTGCGGATCGTGTTGTCCTTCTTGTTCCAGCTGCTTGTTCGTTGGGATGAACCAAATTAAAGCTATATACAGGGCTGGAACTCTACATGGGCATCATTCCGGGGATATATGCTGACGGCAAGCAATGCCTAAATGTATCCAGTGAGCTGGAGGAGATGGTCTATGTAGGTTGGGCATTCCAGTCTGACAGAATGGGGAAGAAAGAGTTGTTGAGTCCCCGGTTGCTGATTCTTTCTTGGAAGAGACAGACCTGACCACGTGTCCATCTGTCATTTGCTTGTAGGTAGAAGAACATCATGGTCAGGCGGATGTTGTGGCGGCGGGTCTCTAGGCTTTTCCATTCCATGTCCTCGAGCACAGGGTTCGCACAGGTCTGGAAAAGTCATGGAATTTGGCCTTTGACCTGGAAAACTCATGGAAATCTGTTTTGGTAGTTTTTATCATGGAAAAGTACTAGAATTTCAAAAAAACTCCTCGAGTTTGTGCAAATTGTCCTGGAATTTCATTAATATAGAAAACAATAATTAGGAAAGCTAGGTTTTTTAAAAAAATAAAGGAACACGAAAAAAAAAAGTTTGTTTTGTTGAAATCGCTACTCCGTGGCCGAATGGTTAACGACGTTGCGTGTTCGAGTCCCACTGGGAGCTGAGTAACTGAGGAAGTGTCGTTTCTTACGGATGGTGAG
>JAWPHD010015499.1:50000-54932 GCA_037043455.1 Cyrtodaria siliqua | reverse complement strand
GTATTACCTACTACTCCTACGACTACTACTACTACTACTACGAATACTACTACGACTACTACTACATGACTCCTACTACTACTACTACTAGCTACTGAAGTACTATTCTACTACTACTACTACGACGAGCTACACTTACTACTTACGTTCTACTATGACTAGTTAGCTGATCATTACGACGACTAGCGACTACTATGATTAATATATTTATGATTACCTCCTACGACTAATACTACACGACTACTACGACTACTACTACTACTACTGACTACCACTACTACTACTACTACTATTACTATCATTGAGCTAAGCCTACTATCGACTATTACGACCTGACATACTATTATTATTATTACCGTACACAAGCTACTGACTACGTACTCCTACGTACTACGACTACTACTACCAGCTACTACTACTACTACTACTACTACTTACGACTGACTCCTACTACTAGCGACGACTCTTACTACCTACTACTAATCCTATTACTACTAATACTACCCTACTACTACACCTACTACTACGAGCTACTACTACTACTACTACTACGACTACTACGACCGACTAGCTACTACTACGACTACGACTACTACTGTACTAGCATTACTACGTCGACTACTACGATTATGATGTTTGTGGTCCATACGACTACACTACTACGACGTACCTACTACTAGCTACTACCGTACTACGACATACTAGCTCCGACTACTACTACTCCTACTATTACGACTACCTACTACTACTACTACGACTACTCCTACTACTACTACTCCTACTATTACTACTCTACTACTACGACGACACGACTCCTACTATTACTTTCAGTACTACTACCACTACTACTACTATTCCCTTCACCATTATTACTACTACTACCACTCCTACTACTACTACTACTACCACTACTACCCTACGACTATTATTACGAGCAGTATACTACCACTACTACCTCCTCCGACGACTACCCGACCTACTGACTACTACCACTACGACTACTACTACTCCTACTACTATTCTACTACTACTACTACTACTACTACTACTACCTACTACTACCTAGCTACCTTAATTATTAGTTACAACACTACTACTACGACTACTACTACTACACTACTACTTATATACTACCACTCTACTATCACTACTACACTAATTCTACTACTACTACTACTACTACTACGTAAATATTTATGGACACCTACTCCTACTACTCCTACCACTGACTAGTACGAGTAATACTACTACCACTACTACTACTCACCACACGAGACTACTCAACTTCTACTACTTCGATTATTTAGTACAACTACTCCTACTACTCCTACTACTATGACTATTAGTACTACTCCACTACCTACTATTACTAATACTACTGATTACTACTACAACTCGACACTACCTACTAAACTCCACTACTACGACTACTAATAATACGACTACTACACGACACTACTAGCCTACGATCTCTACGACACGTAATACTACTCTACTACATTCATTAGTATTACAACGTACCTCCGACTTACACCTACTACTAATACTATTATACTACTCCCACTACTACTACGACCACTACTATAACACTACAACTCTACTACGTACTACGTAATAATTACCTACCAATACCTACTCCTACTACTAAGACTACGACTCACTAGCTACGACTACTGGCCTACTACTACTACCTACTACTATTATTCCTACCACGACTACTACCACTGACTACTATGACTATCCTTCTACCTACACTACGACTACTACTTCCATTACCTTGTATTCTCTGACTACACGACGACTACACTACGACTACTACTTAGTATGTTTGATTATTGACGACTACTACTACTGACCACTACATTATTGATTATCATTACTACTGCCTGACTATTACCACTACGACTACGCATACTACTACTACTTCACGGCTGATTAATATTATTTACAACTACGCCGTACGACCTCCTGACTACTGATTACTATGTATTACTACCAGCCACACGACTACTACTACACTACTATTACTACTACAACCTTCTACTACTACTACTACTAATACTACCACTACTACTTCGACTAAGTACTACTACTACTACTACTTCTACTACTACTATCACTAAGAAGTAATACACTACTAACTACTGACTCCTAGCGAGCTACGATAATAATATTACACCGTACTCCTACCTACGATTACGTATTATTACTACTACACTACAACTACTACATACCACTACTATTACGACTACAACTTCTACTACGACGACTATAAATACTACACACGTACGACTACTACTAATACTACTACTACTACTAGTGCTACGACTACCTACGAATACTACTCCTACCTATACCCTACATATTATTATTATTATTACATACGTCTACTCTACGACGTACTACAATACAAACTACACTACTACTACTACGCCTACTACTACAGCTTCTGATGGTTGGTCGGGGAGGGTCGACTACTACTACTACTACTACTACTCGCATTACGTATTACTACTAATACTACTACTACTACTAATCTACTACTACTAGTAGTATTATTGAATACTAATACGAGTTACTCCGTACGACCTACTCCTACGACTACTACCTCCTACTACCTACTATTACGATTACTACTACACTACTACTACTCCTACTACTCCGACTATGTATTATTATTACTACTACTACTACTACTACTACTACTACTACTACGACCTACTACTACTAACTAATCTAGTTACACCTTACAGTACGACTCCTACTACTCTACTATTACTAGTATTCTACACTACGACTACTTCTACCGACTCTACTACTACTACTCTACTACGACTACTAGCTACTACTATTACTACTACTCTAGCTACTACTATTACTACTACTACTACTACTACTACTTAGTCTACGACGACTACTACTACTACTAGCTACCTACTACTACGACTACTACCTACTACTACTACTACTACTACTACTACTACTAGTTACTATCTTTACTTACTCCTTACTACTTACTACTACTACTATATTATTACTACATATACTACTACTACTACTACTACCACTACGACTACTACTACGTACTCTACACTACTACTACTACGACTACTACTACTACTACTACCTACTACTCTCTACTACTACTACTACTTACTACTACTACTACTACTAGCTACTTCACTACTACTACACTCTACTACTACTACTACTACTACTACTACTACTACTACACTACTACCTACTACTACTATTACTATCATTACTACTACTCCTACGACTATTACTAGTGTCTATTCTACTACTACTACTACTACACTACTACTCACTACTCTACTACTCCTACTATTTCTACTACTACTACTACTACTACGACTACTCCTACTACTACTACTCCTACTATTACTCTACTACTACTACAACGACTACGCCTACTTATCATCATTACTATCTACCACTACTACTACTACCCCTTCACCATTACTACTACTACTATCTACGACGACTACCACATACTCCACCCCCCCCGGCGGCGTAGTCGGCCCCTCGTGCCACGACAGCGTCCTCACCACCAACCACCACCACCACCAACACCACCCACCAGCCACCACCCACCACCACCCCACCACCCCCCACCAACCCACCAACACCACCACCACCACCACCCCACCTACACGCCACACACCACCTCCATCACCACCACCACCACCACCACCTACCACCACCCTCCACCACACCACCTCCACCTCACACCACAACACCACCTCCACACCTCCACCTCCCCTCACCCCTCACCTACACCACCTCACCCCACCACCACCTCCACCTACCTACAACTACACCACCCCACCACCAACAACTCCACTACTCCTCCACCACTACTACCACCACCTCCACCACCTACTACTACCTCTACTACTCCAACTCCCACCACCTCCTACTACTCTACTACACCAGACAACACCACCACCACCACTCCCACCTCCACCACTACTACCAACTCCACCTACCACACCTCACCACCTCCTACTACTCCTACCTACAACCGACCACCACCTACCTACTACTACTACACTTACTCACACCACCCACTACTACTACTACTACTACTACTACTACACTCTACTACTCTACTCTACACTACTACTACTACCTACCACCACCTACTACCACCCCTACTACTACCTCTACTACTCACCACCTACACTCACCACCACTACTACTACTACTACTCCTACCACACCTCCTACTACTACAACACAACTACCCCTACCTACTACTACCTACTCCACACACCTACCTACTCCACCACACCTCCCACCACCACCACCACCACCTACACCAACACCAACCTACTACTACTACTCCCACCCCCCCCCACCACCAGTACTCCTACACAACAGCCAACTCCCACCAACCTCCTACTACCACTCCAACTCCTACACCTCCTCCTACACAATCCTACCCCTCCCACCACCCAACTACTCCACTACTACACCACCTCCACACACTACCTACCCCACCCTACCACATCCTACCACCACCACCACCAACTCACCTCAGCTACATCCTACTACTACCCCCACCAACTACTACAACTGACTACTACTACTACTACTACAACTACCACCATTACCATTGCTACTACTACTCTCTACTACTACAACACCACTCACTACACTCCTACTCACACTACAACTACTACTACTACTACTACACTACTACACCTACTACTACTACTACTACTACTACCACCACCACCACCACTACTGCTACTACTACTGCTACTCAACACTACTACTACTACTACAACTACTACTACTACAACTACTACTACTACTACTACTAACTAACTACTACTACTACTCCTAATACTACTACCACTCTATCTACTACTATCTAATACTATAACTACTACCACCACCTACCACT